>VZSG01000478.1:173013-197361 GCA_013398315.1 Nothoprocta pentlandii | reverse complement strand
CGTTCATGAGTAGGGAATAGCGTTCACGAGTAGGGAATAGCAGTCACGAGCAGGGAATAGCGTTGATGAGTAGGGAATAGCGTTCATGAGTAGGGAATAGCAGTCACGAGCAGGGAATAACGTTCATGAGTAGGGAATAGCGTTCACGAGTAGGGAATAGCAGTCACGAGCAGGGAATAACGTTCATGAGTAGGGAATAGCGTTCATGAGTAGGGAGTAGCAGTCATGAGCAGGGAACAGCAGTCACGAGTAGGGAATAGTGTTCATTTGCTGAGACTGCTCACCCAGGTGAGTCGGTGTATTAAGTCCAAAAAGACTAGTTTTGTGCATGCCGATTAATCATGTCACTAAGCGCCTGAGAGATTTAAGGTCAGCCCCTTTGATTCTGTCCTCCTATTGATTTGGGGGAAATTGCTAAATTTAGAGCAATTAGGTACACTGAAAGTAATTAAATGCAAAAGTGCTGTAGCAATTAAAATGGGAGTCCGGGCTGCATGCAGAACAGTTGGAACATTTTGCAGTGTTTCTTGATTTTTCTAACAACTGAGGAAGTTTTTTTCTAGATTGATGCCTTCTGAAATTAGGTGACCCCCATTTGGCTCTTAAAAATTGTTTCATGGTCCCTCTCAGTGGCTTCCACTGAAACTTAAATCTGTTTTTTTTTTTTTTAAGTAAGTATGGACGTAATAATTTAAAGTCACAGTGCACTGCACATGCCCAGAAGAACCTCGATCACTTCCAAATCCAAGGACTAATAAAAATTGGAAGCACTCCAGTAATTTTAAATTACTTTGCACGTTGAAGAGTGATTTAAAATCATTGAAGTGATTCAATTTTTTTTATGTATGCACTTCAATTTGGAAGTGAGTCAGATGGACAGCAGCATGCCAAAGAGGTTCAAGACATATTGAACTAATTTAAACATTTTTAATTCCAGAAAGAGAGAAAGGAGGAGTAATGAGGTTCCTAATAGGAACCCAGAGCACCCTCGTCCCTTCTTACTGCTGCGGGTAGGGTCAGGATGGTGAAGGAGCAAATGGGCGACCAGCGGGAGCAGGACTTGGTCCCTGCAGCGCCAGCGCTGGGAGCAGGACAAAGGACCCCCAGAGCTGCCGAGACCTCGGCCAAGTTTCCTGGTAATGCTGGATTTATTCCTACTGTTGTTGCAAAGAGATTTGCACAACTGTGACTTCTGGTTTTGCCTCTTGGAGGCCTAGCTGACACAGGGGGGTGACTGGCTTGGGGAAAAATATGCATGCATTCATATGTGTATGCAAATATAGGCAAGTGTAGTTTGGCTTCTCAGCATGTGCTACCTGAGACGGGTCTGTGCAGAAGGAGCAGGGCTGGCATATGGAAGTGCCCGCCAGCATGGGAATATTACTTCAGCATCCGTGCACTTCTGCATAAAATTAACACACGGACACAGGAAAAGATCCTTCTTTGGTGAGACAAAGACATGAGGACCATTTTGAGGCTAATGCTGTTAGTGTTTCACAATCAACATTTCACATGTTCTGCACAAATGACAGAAAAAAAAATGGAGTTTTTTTCCCATCAAAAAGCTGCCATGGCCCTGCATCGTGTATCCAGTGGCATTGCCTCATACTTGTTTAGTACTGCAGGGGTCTTTTCTTTCTTGTTTTTTAAAGATAACAAACTGGAGCCTTCATACAGTGAACGTGTGTGGAGAGGATGAGAAGACACCCCCCCAAAAGCAAACAAACCAACCCCTAAAGCTCGGCTTTCTGAGCAGGGTGAAGAGCTTTTATTTGGCTCTTCCTGCAGAAACAAACGTGCTCGTCTGTGCCAGCGGAATCAAAGGAGGGCGGCAGGAGGTGGATGTTAAGGGGAAGCTGCTCCCGGCTCATCCCTTCGCAGTGGGGTTCGGATGCCAGGGCTCTGCTTTAATCCAAGCTGACGTGAGCCCGACAGCAGCCGCAGCGCAAGGGGTACTCTGGACCTCACTGTGGAGTTCGGTGGGAGCAACTGGACCAAAGTCCTTCTGTTCATCCCATGAATGACTGTTCAAAATCCCTCTTCAGAATGACACATGGTCCTGTGTATTCCCGCAGTTCCACTTCCTGCCCTCGCATCTGTCTTCGCTAGCAAGGCAGGGTACCTCCAAACACGGGCCTGTGCAGTCGGGTGGACTGACCGGCGGGTAAAATTCTCCATGCCGTCGTCACGGGCCTGTTTAACCTCCTGTTAAGCCTTGCTCCAGCCGCATCCCTACCATGGCCCGCTGCCCAGGTGTGAAAAGCAGCTCATCCTGCAGAGCCGGGTTCTGCTGCTGTCTTCCCCTCCAGTGCTCTAACCTGACCTTATTTATGGTAAACACCCCACGGTCGAGTGTTTGCAACCACAGACACATAGAGGAGCCTGCATTGCCTTTGCTCTATGAAGTACCTCTTGCTTCTTGTACGTCTCCCATCAAGTATGTTTTACTGCTGTGGAAATCCAGGACCCAAGTTCCCCCTGTGTTTGCTGCCGTGGGGAGACCTGTCCTCGCTCCCAGCTGCGCCAGGGCCTTTCGGGAAGGAAGGAGTCTCCCTGCGTCCAGCCCAGGTTTCTTCTTTTTATTTCTCCCTTTGTGAATTTCTGTTCCTTTTTTTATGCTTTTCGGTGGTTGATCAGCCTGGTGTCTCCAGGTCTCCATCAGCAGTATCTTACCTCCCTTTTTGAGCATCCCGGGTTTTGACAATCTGTGCGTGTCGTGTACGTCACCTGAGAGAGCCTCTCAGGCACCACTGTGGCTGCTCACGTCTCGAATGGCCTCTCCAGCGAGCTGCTGGCGGGTCGCACACCCCGCACACGAGGTGAGGGAAGTGCCCCCACATCCCCGCGTGCCCCTGTCTGCCCACACAGCAGCCAGCTGCTTTCCTGGCTCGTGGGCAAACAACTTCTGTGCTTTTCTAAGAAAAATCCCTCCATGGCTTCCCTTAAGAAGGGAAACAGGGAAAGAGGGAGCCTATCCGAAATGTGCACAAAATCCCCTTTTGTTCGCAGTAGTTTTTCCAAAGGAAGGAACACACATATCTGTCCCTCCGAGTGGATTTTCCCCTCCAAGGCAGCACTGCCGGATCACATTCCCCGGGTGCTCTGCTGCTTGAGGAAGGAGCTCCGTCTTGCAGAGGCAGCAGAACAATGTGGTGGCTGTGGAGGCCATTCATTTTCATTTAGTAGATAAATCAATACTCAAAGCCTGAGTAACTTGTTGGCACTAAACTCTGCAGCCCCATTTTCACTGAAATCTGTCAAGCTTCAAGCATTCGGGCGTTTTAATTTTTTTAAAGGGTGCATGCATTCACGTTGCGTTCCAGAGAAATTTATACTGCTGATAAACTGCAATAATCAGGTTATTGCTTCTCCCCGTGTATTCCAAGGGAAATGTGGTTCTGTTTTGTTATTTTCACGCGAATAGGAGCGGAAGCCAACACAGAGCATCCCGCTTCACCTCTGTGCGGGACAGGAGAGGGGTGTCCCGTGCTCCGGGGTCCACCGGCGGACGTTGTCCTGCGCACGCTGTCTGTGAGCGCACTGGATAATCCGGGATGCTGGGAATTGCCGCAAAGCGGGCGTGCTGCCAGCTGCGGATTGCGGAGGGGATAGCCGGGCCGTTTTCCGAGGAGTTCCTCCCCAGCCCCGGCTCCTTCCGTGGTGTTAATGCGTTCACCGCGAGACCGAGGGGAGGAGAGCCCTGGAATACCCTGCCCCAGGGCCCCCTAAGCTCTGCATCTGTCATGGATCATGGCAGGGAACAGAAATGTTTGTTTTTGCTCCCATTCATTTCAACTGGCAGCCAGTTATTATTAGAGTGAAAAATTAAGCTATTATGCAGTGGAAGCCTTGCTGGCTCTATCAAATTTATGGAGTTAATACAGCAAAATTATCCTTTATAGCGGGCACGAGCAGCTGTATGTATAATGCAGGCCCCTGCTTGATGAGACCGGATACAAAATGGCAGCCCTCTTCCCACTGTTGTTCCTAAGCGTCACCCGGCAGCGGTGTCACCCGGCAGTGGTGTCACCTGGCAGCAGTGTCACCCGGTAGCGATGTCACCCGGCAGTGGTGTCACCCGGTAGCAGTGTCACCCAGTAGCAGTGTCACCCGGTAGCGATGTCACCCGGCAGTGGTGTCACCCGGCAGCGGTGTCACCCGGTAGCAGTGTCACCCGGTAGCGATGTCACCCGGCAGCGGTGTCACCCGGCAGCGGTGTCACCCGGTAGCAGTGTCACCCAGTAGCAGTGTCACCATGTTTCAGAGATTTCAAGGCTTAGTTATTGAGCTAAGAGCAGCACCAGTGACTTGGGCACACACATAACCCAGACTCTCTGAGCTGTCGTCACCGCAGACGTGGAAACCTGCTGCTGGAAGAGGAGAAGTCCAAGGATTTCCCAGGATTTTGCAAACATTTATTTTCCGAGATCCCCCATCCCTCTGTTTTTTTTTTTTCTTTTTTTTCATTTTTGGTTTGTTTGTTTGATTTTTGGCATGGTTTGATGCGATGAATGATGGGTAGCCAGCCCCATCTGTGCCCGGCGGGTGCAGTGACTCGGGTGCCCGCGTGCCCAGGCAGAGGGCCTGGGGAACACGGGGACACGTGAACACAGGGATACGTGTGCACAGGGCAGGCTCGGCCGAGGGCAGCAGGACACGTGCGCTCAGGGCAGGCACGGCCGCAGGACAGGAGAGGAGCTGGAATGCTGCGTACGTGTAGTTGAGTCTACAGATCCACGCACAACCCTGTTGAAGCTAGTGCTTCTCTAGGCCATGCGGGCCCGTCTGCCGATCTAAATTCAGCTCTTTATTTAGCTAAGCAAGCCGTGGATCTGCAGCCACTTCTGTTTTACACCGGCTTTTGCTAGTGGGTGCCACTGCAATGCCCAAACTTGCCCTGCTCTCCTGCCCCATCAAAGTAATTACAGGTTGGATAAAGGTTGGAATAAAGGTTGGAAAGGACCTGCAGAGACCATCCAGTCCAACCCCCAGCACGCGCAGGGTCACCCATTCGTGTGTCTAATCCGAGACTTTGGAGGCAGAGTCTGAAAGGAAGGAAAGAGAAGCAAGTCCCCAGCCCTTCCTATTGGGAGCAGACCTAACTCTGGCACTAAGCACTGCCTGCACGAAAGCCACCTCATGTGAAGGGAGAATAGGGATAGAAACAGCACTGGGGTTAGAAAGAGGAATTAAGTTGAAAAGAGCTTTATGGGAACATTTAAAGAGATATAAAGTGCTTGAAGTTCTGAGTCATGCAGCTATTTCTGATGAAATTATCCTTATGGTGTTCATCAGTCTGTGTGTAGCCAGCGTTGTAGGGGACCGACTAATTGCACTCGTAGTTGCCTTTGAGCTGTATTGAAAGTAGGAAGAACTTGTTCTGCGAATGGTTAAATAGCAATACAAACTTTGCATACAGTTTCTGGAAGACATTGTCTCTGAAGTAGATGGAAGGACAGAAATACTTTCTGATTGCTAATGAAGTTAGAACCCGGTAGTTAAATACAATAGACGTAGTTATCAGAAATAAAAATGGAATTTGCCGTGCCACAGTGGTCATGTGGAACACGTATAATCTGAGATCTTTCCCAGCATTTAAGCAAAATGCTGCAAGAGAAAACCTCGAGGCAGGAGGGTCAAAGCCGTGGCCTGCAGGAGCAGGTTGCTGGGGCGGGAAGCAGCAACCTGTGAGCAGGAGTTGACGGGATCATCCCCAGGAGCTGCCTTGGCTTCCTCTCCTAATGCAGGGCTGCACTAGCACAAGCCTGGACACGCTTGGCCAATGAAAGCACCTGGGTCTCCTGCGCAGCCCTGCGCAGCACAGCGGCGTCTGGGTGGCCGCCCCAGGAGCTGGACACCCCAGACCTGCCCTTGAGAGGGGAATCACCACAGCGTTGCCTTGGGGTGCTGCAAGAAAGGAGTGCGGTGACACTGATCCTGCTTTGTGCCCAAAGGGCCCTTCACGTGCGTGTGGTCACAGGTATGTGAAATAGCCACTAAACGGTGTTCTTGCCTGCCCTGCAGATCCTGCTGTCCTGTGGGGCTAACTGTATGGCTGGAAATTAATGAAATTCACAGAGGAATGGCAGCCTTGTGAGCTTTGGGTGTGCTACAACAATCCTGGAGATTGTGTTACTTTTGGCTAAACATATTTGTGTTCATCTTGAAGGGATATGTTTTCATTTTAGCCTATTAATCTCAGTATATCTTTTTTTTGACACAGACCTACTAGGAATTTTAGAGAGTACAATATAGACTCCAGATGCTAGGTGCTCCTTTATCTTTCTGCTGCGCACTTTAATCCGTAACAACCAACACGTTTATTTTACGAGCCTTCACAATCAAGAGAGTCTTAATATCCTTTCTGGCAGGTTTTTGCTCTTTGATTCTGCACTGTGTGGGGGACCCGTTGCTTTGAAAGGCCTCCTCAGTGGGGACTCCCGTGGCTTCCGGACCGCTTTGGAGCGCGCTTGTCCTTCCAGTGCTTCGTGCCCTGCACGGCCAAGGTGTCGTCATCCTCCACTGCTTCCTTCTCTAGTGCCCAGTGCTGAAACCAGCATCAAACCTGGCCTCTCCAGAACAGCCGTGTTGAGGGATTTGCTGCTGCTGTGAGTGTGGCTGCAGGTCCCTTCTGCTCTTGGAATAACAGGCTGCATGTCTCATGTCCCCGCATAAAATTCAGCTTTAGGGCCCATCTTTACAGGCATGGCGTGGTTAATGGGGAGGTCGCTTACACGAGTGCAGCTCAGAACAGAGTTGGGGCTCCTGGCGAGCAGGAAACTTTCCTCCCTATCGCTTGTCCCAGGCTCCATGAGCTTGTGTTTCCCCAGAAATACAACCGTGAGAACTGGTAACCCCTACCAGTGCAAAAGTGCCGTGCAGGGGAAGGTGAGCGTGCAGCCCCTCGCTGAGCTGGACAGACAGCCCCACTTCTTTGATTCGGAGAAGGAATCAAAGCGAGAAGGCCCCAGATGAGCTGCTCCTGCTGCCTTGGCCCAGCGCGCGCGGCGCTGCCGTGAACACACGTGTACACGCGTGATCGAGCCGTAGGCTGAGCGCGCCTCGGCGCGGTGCGGGTTGGGCTTTGCGGGCCGCGGGGGTGCAGGGGCTGCCTTGGGCCGTGCACCGGGGCCACAGGACTGGCGGCACCGGCCAAGCGGCGCCAGGGCGGCTCTCGTCGTGAAGCCCCTCTGCTCGCCGCTTTCCGCCCCGAGTGGCTCCCACCTGCTCTCTCTCAGCAGCGAGGCTGCCGTCGCTCTGTTTAAGTTAGGTTAAATATTTCCCCTTTTCCCAGGATTCAGAGCTCATCAGCCCAGCTGTGGCACCCAGTGCCGAAACACAGAACAGCTGGAGCCAGAATGTGAACAAAGTTCACCTTTTCTTGTTTACATTTGAAAGCTGCTGCACTGTTTATGGGATGATGCATTTGTTTAAATGAATGTCCAGCTATTATTGATTTTTTTCCTCTCCTTTTTCCCTTTCTGTTTCCCCCGGCCGTGCTGGGCTCTCCCCATGGCACCTGCATGCGCCCGGCTGTGGCAGGAATGGGGCCGGTGCTGGTGCTGGTGCCGGGCCCGGCCTGGCCCCGCGTCCTGGCTGAGCACCCACAGCAGCACCCGGCACCCCAGCTACGCAGCCCCCCTCTTCCTCCTCTCCCTCTCCATGCCCGTCGCATCCTGGAGCCATGTCCTTGCAGGGCAGCATCCATAGGGCACACGGAGCGGGGACTGGAGCGGAGCTGCGTCGCTTCCTTGGTTGTCCTTCATACGTGTGCTTTGATCACGGACGTCGGGTTCTTAATGCAGTCTGATGCACCCATAGATGGTGTCTCCCCAGCTGTACACGCGCCCCGTTCCTGATTCCAGCCCCTTGGCCTCAGCAGCAGTGGGCAGCGCCGAGGGACGGGGCAGCTCCATGTGCTGGATGGGGCTGCAGGACTCGCCGTTCCGTTCAGGAATGAACCTGTGAGCCTGGAACTGGCCTCCGAGCGGAGGCTTCACGTAGCGCGGGTCTCCTGGCCAAGGCAAGAGCTGTTCTGGGGCAGCGAGCGTGCCCACGGCCTGTCCCATGGCCTGCTTACCCCTAGGGATGGATCCTGCTCTCCCCGGTGGCAAACCGTGCTGGGGAAGGTTGCAAACACTGCAGTTAAAGTGCAGTCTGAAACCGCTCTGACCGCTGAGTTTGATCTGCAGGGGAAGCTGCCCCTCAGAAACTTCTCCGTGTGCCTGTGTTTGCTTTCGTTTTTACTTTGTCATTTTTGCGTGTCACTTCTTGTCTGGTTTCCAGTCTAATTGCAAGCAGGAGCAACCAGAAACACAGCACCTTTGGGAAAACGTTTTTTTTTTTTTTCTTTTTTTTTTTCCCCCCTCAAGAGTCATGGAGGTTAAAGGCCTGTAGTGTGAGACACCAGATCACTCATTCTGATCCATCACACCATTGGAAGCTCATGTTTTCCTGAGGATGTTAAAAAAAGATCTCAAGTTGTTTTTTTCCCTCCAAGAAACTTGGAAGTTTCTTTAAGGAGAAAATAGGATCTCTTTTATCAATAGTGATCTTTTGCAATCAAGCTAATGAAATTACATTTGAATTCCCAGGAATCATGAGCCTTATCTTTCTGAGGGACATTTAATCTAAGTCCTGGGTATGGCCTATGTCTGGTGGGTTTTGCATCTTGGAGAATTTTTTAAGGGCTTCTTCAAGGTAAGGTCTGGACCTCGCACACTTTTCCTGCTGGCCCCAAGTTGGAATTCCAGCAGAGTAATGCGACTTGGACTCCTTAGCCTGAACTGAAGTCAGGGACAATAATAAATTGTGACAAGCTCCCAAATATTCGAAGCAGAAATAGGATTATTCCTATTCATTAGGCATGAAAACATCAGATCCCTTCACACGTAACAAGTTCACGTTCCAGTGAAGGCTCTAAAAGTTTTCAAAAGTCCATCTTCTCCTTTCATTTATAGCAAATAAAGTGAATCTGGAATAAATTCATTCAATTAATTAATTTGAATTGCATGAGTTGACAAAGGTGTGGCTCCCAGTTCTCAACACCAGGAAATAACAAGGTCACACATATTTCTTGGTCCAAAAAAAAAAAAAGATGATTAATATATATTTTTCATTTCTGCACCTGTAATTTACTCACAATTACCACATGGGGTACAGGATTATTTCTGAACAATAGTAAAAAAAGAATACACAGATAAGTAATTCTCCCTTCCTTTTGAGCAGGAATAATAGTGTACTAGATGCATAAAAAGTTAATCTGAGACCATGAGAAAAATAGTTGGAAGCATTTTTAGTTTATTTTGCAGTAAGTTTCTGTATTAGTCCTTCAGCATTTTGATATTTCCCTGTAGGATTCTCTTTTGCCCTCTTCTGCCTCCCTAGACAACACTGAAAAAGAAACTCAAGGTTTTTGCAGCAAGAATCTTATTAATGAGTTAAGACTCGCAGAAATGCACTGAAACTCAGCAGACTCCAAAGTGACTCCAAGCTCCTGGTATTTTGGTGCCTCCAAAGGGCAAGGAGGCAGCCAGGGAGCAGCAGGGCAGCGCGAGGGAGGCCAGCAGGTTTGTCCAGCACACTACCCTCTCTCTGCATGGACACAGCGCATCGCTGCGCATGTCCTAAGACCAAAAGGCAGAGCAGCTCAATGCTCAGGCCAGTTTGTACCCCCTGCTAGGGGAGCAAGGAGAGCAGAGCCCCCGCCACGTCAAGAACGGACAGAAAATGACAGCAAAACTAAGCAAGAATTGCCCAAACGGGGGCAAGTGCCTTTTAAATCCTCTTTTGTTTCCGTGAAGGCCATTCATGCAGCTGTCTCTCTAAATACTTAGTAATACTGCCAAGTTTCTCTTTCTGTAAAAGGTCTTGGAACCACGAGAGGGTTTTTTTCTCTGAAATGTGGTGAACTCGTTGACAAGATTTAGGAAGAAGAGTCAGCTTTTTCTTTGTTGTTTCACAAATAGCTCAAGCTTTGGCATGCTGATTTTTTAGGGTCCTGCAAGCATGGATACCTGAACAGTTTCTAATCCCCTTTAATGCATCCCACTCTCGCAGTGTTAATGCTCTTGTGTCTGTTCTGAGCAGTTTTTCTGTGTACAGCTTCTCATACATTGATGGACATAACTGGGAAACGTCTGCCCATACTGGTCTATGCTTGGAGTTTTCAGCCTGATTCTGAATAATGGCCTTTTCTTTATGATGAAAAGTGTTTACAAGGAAATCATTTGGGGATGTGCACATTCAGGGATATTTGCAGTACCAGGTTTTCATAGAATTTTTCTTTGCATGGTGATTTGTGAAGCTGGTCTGAGCATGCTTGTCTACTTTGCGCAAACTAGGGGGCAAAAATAGATGGTTTAGGTGTGTTTGTCTATACTGGACAGTTTCAATTATCCAAAAGTGTGTTTATGGTAGGGGTATATAAGCCGAAGCAGGCTGTGTTGGCACTCCTGATGTTAGCAGGAATGCCACGTTTGCAGCGTTCCTGGCCCTCACTGCATGGCCAGTGGGATTTGCACCGTGTGAATCCCTGACTAAAGTCTCCTGCTGCTGAAATTGGTGCCAATTTTAAATACTGACAGAGGAGCAGAGTTTAGCCCTGGAGCACTCTGAAATGGAAAGCTGAATATGGGGCAATGAATCTCTTAGAAATAGATAGAAACAAGTTCTGTCTAAGGAAGAGCGGCAAAGAGGAGCACGAGCCACCCTGCAGGTCTGGGGGAGAGGGTTGCAACACCACTTAAACACAGCTACAGCGTCGTCTATATGTTGCTTGGCCTATATAACACAGACTTAACCATCAAACTTAGATGTTCCCGTGCCTGGCTGCACTGTCGTGGATGGGGAAATGTGCACAGAAACGATGGGGCAGTCAAGTCAGAAACGTGGCGGGGTAATATGGATGTTTCCTGGAAAACTGCTCAAAGCACGATGGGTTTTTAAGATATAAACTAAAACTATCCTTGTGTAGATACGAATCTTGGTCATACTAGATGGCCAAGGATGATGATTGAGTTATGCTGATTCTGCTAAAGAGACCCAGTTATATATTAAGGCAGTAAAATTCTATATGAAACATGGGAGGAATGTATTAGCGGTTAATTACAACAGCAAGAATTTCCATGAAAGGGATCATTACCATATTTTATGATGACCATTTTATCATTTCCTTGTTTATACCGTCATTTGCTAATTAACTTTTCTTCATATTTTTAAATACTTAGTATTTGTGTATTCCACGTGGTGTTCAATAGAAACAGTTCTTAATACAGGGAGTAAATGGGGAATGGGAAGAGGAACGGAAAACACTGCAGGGAAAAAGGAGGTTTTCTGTAGTCTGTGTTGTGCCGGTGCCTGGGCAGTAGTGGGGCTGGTTGGGCTTGGTTTTGGGGTGGAAATGGGGTATCCGAAGGCAGCCCCTTGTTTTAAAGGGGAAAGCAAATTCTGCTGCATCCAGCGCGCTCCCTAAGGCGGTTTTATTCCCAGGGCAGCGTCAGCAGCACCTCTTCAGATGCGGATAGCTGAAGGAGGAACATCTCTGGTTTTAAGTAGTTGGACAACTGTTTGATTGCTCCCTTCTATAGGAAAATAATCTCTTCATGGCTATAAGTGGCATCATTTTTCCTTTGGGTTCCCATTGCACTTTCTGTATATATTACACATCTGGGCTGTGAGTGAAACGCACTCCTTCCTCTGAAACATCTGGTGCGTCCTGCTGCAGAGGAGGCCTCTTAGCCGCTGCTTTTACTGCCTAATTTTATTAAGTCTTTCTCTAGCAGTCCCCGCTCCAGATACCATCAATTCCACATCACGTGAAACTAGCCAGTGCTCGCTGCAAAAAGGGTTACCTTGGTCGGTAACTGCATTTTTTTTTTTAATAAACCAGATTAAAAAAAATTAAAGTCAGTGGAAAAAGAAAATGTGAAGAGCATTTTGCCTTTTGCTTTGAAAAATATAAAGCCAGGAGAAAGAAAAAATAGCAGGAAGTGTCATATTAGAGAAAGGCTGTTGCTTTCTGCAGTTAAGAGTATCAGCTCAGTTATTCTGTTGATGCAGGAACCTGCAGACAGGCCTCCCAGGAAAAAGGGGTACCTCCAGTAAGAGGAGAAAGGAGGTGTGTATATATACTTTTATGTATGTATTAGGTACTCCCATGATGTCCCAAGCAAGGGAGGGGTCCCCGCCACGCAGGCCGTGCTCCCTCCCGAGGCCCGGGTGCCCTTGGAGGGTTTGGCCTGGGTGCCTCGTGCTGGGCTGGGGAGCAGGCGGGAGCCCCGGTGCGGTGCCCAGCCCCAGTCGTGCTACGGGGGTGTGAAAGATTTATCAGCGAGCATCAGCCTGGTGTTTAGTTCCAGCTATTGTTACTGTCCGTCTGGGCTCGGGCTTAGGTCCTCGTCCAGGGAGAGGGGCTGATTTGTGCCCCGGCCACGGGGAACGCGACGGTTGTTCCCGAAACGCAATCCGGGAGCTCAGGGAGCGGGATCGACTCCTGCAGCGCCGGGTCCGTCCGGGTATCCACGCTCGCTGTGCGCAGGGCATGAGGGGCTCCCGGCATCCCAAGACGCTGCCGCTCAGCTGAGTGGGGAAGCGGCAGAGCCACGGGCGGCTCATGATACCCAGAATTTGCTAAAAATCGCAATTTGCAAAGCAGGGAGAACCCCTTAATGTTAGCGGGAGGGACAGGAGAATAAACTGCTTTTGTTGTTGTTGCTATTTTTGTTTTTAAAGAAAGCCCTTGGAACTAGGGAAGCCGGATGCAAGGCTGGCTGTTATTTACCAAATCAAACTTATTTAAATGCACTGTCTCTGATACTTAATAAATGTTATCGTGTGGCTTTTCGTGGCTAATAAACCTTGGTTTACATTACACCCCTTGTCTGCTATGATTTGCCTCCTAGGGCTCACTTAGAGTGCATTAAGGAACGGCACACCAGATCAGGGTGATTTGCTGCAAAACTTAAATAATTCATTTATGCCCCAGCGCTTTGCGGCAGTGTTTTCACAGCCGCTGTAATGAGACAAGCTGTGCAGCGCTTGGCGTGGCTGCTGCGCACGGAGAGCATCCCTGCCCCGTGCCGCCCTCGCCGCCTGCGGCACCGTCCGGCCCGTCCTGCCGCAGCCGTCCTTTGCGTCGGCTGCTGGAACCTCTTCTGCATCCACGTCTCCTCACCGGGGGACCTGAGCTGAGCGCCTCCATCCCCAGGAGCAGTTGCCCCAAATAGCTCCGTTATTTACACTGAAAATCAGAATGCATCATCTTCTGGTTAATTCTATGAGTTTTTCGCGCTCTGCGGTTGATGGAGCTGGTGACCTGTCCATCTTCTTTGTACGTATATGAGGATGTAGCTGTTAACTCCGTGATCAGATCTTATTTGCTCTACAGGAAGAGCAAATTACAGACGAATTAAAACATAAACAGATCAGTCTTAAATTAGTAGTTGGGCAAGAGTAATCTGTTTACAGTGTGTGTCTGGCTTTGCCAGGAAGAGTACACAACAGTTTATATTTCCCGGCGTATCTCGCCACTGACTTGGAGCTTGAGATAAGATGAGGAAAATAATGCTAGGTAAATGCAAAACTGCTGGTTGGATTTGGTTGGAATTTGCAATTCCTTGGCTAACTGTTGCTAGGAACCAGCTTTAAACACTCCAGTCTCCTTGCGTAAGCCATAGCTGTTGAGCATAATGTAAGCAATGCATTTCATATAAAACATTAATTGAAGTAATGTGTAATTACAAGCAGATTTGATCCTTTTTTTTTTTTTTTTTTTTGCATCAAATGTTTTTTTTTTTTTTTTCCTAGCTTTTTAATGTGTGAAATTTTCTCTAGAGTCTTCCAATAGCAAATCTGTTGCAATTGTTTCCATTTTTGGTTTGGCTGCTACAAAGCCTTCAAGTGCATAAAGGCAATTAGGATTCTGCAGGATCAGAGCTGGAGGACAAAAGGGGACCCCAAAACCAGAGACTGGGCAGCTCCCAGGTTGAGAGCCCTGTGAAACTGCCGTGTTTCGGTGAGTGCTTCTCAACCAGCTTAGAGGAAATCACCATGTGTGCATAGACATGCAGGAAATGAGCTGAATTTGTAGTGCAAACATTTCCAAAGGAATGTTTGCGGAGCGCAGTGTCCCAGCAGTGCGGGCCCCTCTGCACCCCGGTTATCCTGCCTCCCTGGCGAGGAGCCGTGCTCAGCCCGTGCTGCGAGCGCTCCCTGGCTCACAGCCCGCCTGCCCAGGAAGGTGCCCGAGAGTTTCCGTGCAGTGGCAGCGCCCGGGCCACCAAGCCTAGCAGAGCCCCGAGCAGTCGGCCTGCAGCCGAGCGCTCATGCGGGGCGCACGCTGGTGATAACACCTCGGTATTTGCCGGCTTGGCGCTGCCCGGGAACATGTTCCCTCGGCCCCTTTGGACCCGAGTCGATCCGTCAGCTGTTTCGGCTACGCAGTGTTTCTAATTCGCCCTCTTCCCAGGCAGCACGTAGGCCTGGCGTGCGTGTCCTCCCTGGATTAGCCCGTGCTTCCTCCATATGGCCCGGCCATTTGGACTTGCTCCTAATGCAGCGAGCAGCACAGCGCAGGCAACGTGCTGCCCTAGCGGAAGAGCCCCCGGACGAAGCTGCCGGGGAATTGCCGGGATTACGGTATCCCCGAGGCCTTGGGCAGGGCTCCCTAGAGCCAGCGCCTCTTCGCCCCGAGCCCTGGAGGGCCCTGAAGCCCGGGAGGGCTCCCTGCGCCTTGGGCAGCTCCGCGTTCCGCCGGGAAGGCAGCGCGGGAGCTGGCGGAGCTGCCTCCTTCCAGGCCGGGGACGGAGGCCCCAAGGGCGCCGCACGGGGCCTCTCCCGCTGTGGCCAGCGACCCCGGGCTAAAAAGGAGGAAAGAAGGGCAGCTTTTCCTCTCCGTGTTGGTGAAATCCAATGCCCCACGTTTTCCTCCTGCAAACTGGGAGAATGTTAATTCCCGGAATGCACTTCATACAAATTAAAGCCCTTTCTCCCTTCCAAGCGTCCTCTTTAACAAAGGAATCAATCTCTATCCTAGCAGGCCAAGGTGAACAAACATATATAAAATAATTAATTTTTTTCCCTTATTATAAGAGTTTGTTTGGCTTGCAGAATGAAGCCGGAATATTTATGCCCTTCCTCTTAGGGCAGGTCAGCAGATATACACTCAATTACCTATTTGTGTGTGCTAAATCAAGCAGCCGCGCATTCAATATTTTGTTTTTTAATTTTGGCTGCGCAGGAAGCTGGAGATCCAAATGAATAGCTCTTCCCTGGCGACATAAATCCTGGTGGTGTTTGCCGCGCGCACCGGCCTGCAGGCTGCTGCGTGATGGATGCCGCTGTCCTGTCCGTCGCACACGGAGCCGCAGACGCGCCGGGATCGTAGGGGCCTCCTCCGGTCTGGACGCGAAGGCCAGCAGAGCGGGCGGCTTTGCCGCTGCCACGGCCGGGCTCGGCACCTCTGAGCCAAAGCCGCTGCCAGGAGCTGGTTAAGCCCGGGGCGCTCCCGCCCTTCACAGCGGCGCGCGGGCGGCTGCGGCGCCCTGCTTCCCGGGCACAAACAGGTAGGCAAGTCGGGTGTTTATTCACTGAAGGTCAGGCTTTTGTATTACGAAACTGCTCGCAGATGCGATAAGCAGTAAATTGCAGATCTATCACCTTTTTTTTCCCCTTTTCCCCGCTCTTCCCAGCGAGCGCGTGTGTGAAATCAGCAGAATGCTGCCTGTGTGTGATTTATGGCCCACTTTTGACCAACTCTTATCAGGTTCCCACAAGCCCTTTTCTGATGCAGCTCATGTCTGAATGACAATAGACAACCAGTGCCATTATGCTCCCAAATCCCTCTCTGCATTCGAGACACCTAAGATTACATCTGGGCTATTGATTTATTACTCCCGCTTTTTTTTTTTCCCACAGGGACCAGTTTGTTCAGCCCGAACAAGATAGACTATTATTAAACTGAGCAAACTACTCCATGTGAACTTGGTAAAGAAATAATCATTTGCAACCACCTTTCTAACCACCCAGGTTCGTAAAGAAACGTAGGTGTTGAAATATTAAGACTGTTTATATATGGGTCCCACCATTCGTGTTTGTTCAGATTATATATAATTTATATACATGAAATGAGACCCAACAGGCATTCTGTTGTGTCGGACATTATAGGCATATTGCCTAAAGCGCCGCGGAATTACCACCCAATGTACAACCCCCAAATCATTGCAAATCTCCGTTATAGAAATACCTACTGTAGCACCTACTGTATCTGTGGCAGGGAGGTTTTATGGCACCTTTTAGAGTCTCAGCAGAATTTATATGTTCTACCACTAGGGTTTTTTTAATTTTTTTTTTATTTTGGGGGAGGGAGAGGAAGCTATAAATTTTACAATACACCAGATTTTTATATCCCCGAAAAATGTGCAGTGCGGGGTTCACATTTAGTGTCGCTCGGCTCTGGCCGTGTGTGCGTGGGCCGAGCGCCGCTTCCCTTCCCTTCCTTCCTTTCCCTGCCCTGGCTGTGTAGCCTTTCCTGGGCTCCTCTGTGGAGCAGAAGCCAAGCAGCAGGCTGGTAAAGCCAGGATCACCTGGGAAGAAGGACTTCTGTCATTCATTCTTTAATGTTGCTTTTCTGTGTCACCGTTTGCTCATCCTTGTGAGCTGGATAGTCTTCATAGGTGAAATATTTTTAGTTTATGTTTTTTTCCCCCTATTTTGTGATTGCTTTCTGCGGGCAAGAGGATTGGGATGAGGAAGGGCCTGGTGCAGAGGAGATCATGAATATCCACGACCCCATTCAGCAGGGACGGATTAAGAAACGCAGAAACGTGTAAGCCGATGTTGGCACACGCAGGGACCACGTTGCTGCTGGCGAGAGGACGCTCCAGCCCGGGAAGGACTTGGGAGAGCCATGGGAGCTTCCCCTCGGAATAAGGGCAATAATTCAGGACAGACGCAAGAGCCAGGGCTGGTTTTCCTCCGAACGGAGCAAGCAGGAAGGGAGGCGAAAGCAGCACAGCGCAAGGAGTGGAGAGTGAAGTGAGCTGGAATAGGGCAAGCTGAAGAACCCCGACGGGGAGCTGCTTCCCGTAGCACCCAGCTCAGCGGCCGCTCGCGCGCTGCCCCGCTGCTGCTGCTGCCCGAAGAAGCAGGGCCAGGGACCGGCTGCTTTGGCGCCGCGGGGGACCCTTCCTCTGCCGTGCCAGCTCCCCGCTCCCTCCTTGCACTTCACTTGAAATGGTGATTTATGTGTCCCATGGCATTTCCTCGTTTCACTTTGCTCCTGAGCAGGAGCCCGGCTTCCTTCCTCGTGGCTCCTGGTGTTTTCTACCCTGGAACGCGGGCCCGGCCGGCACCAGCTCCGACTCGCATAATGCCGCTGCTCATAAAGGTCACAAACAGTTGTATTTGGAAATTAATGCAAATGAGGAGGAGAACGAGCCAAGACGAAGCCTCTACGGGGCATGTTAATAATGTCACTTGCTCGCAGAGCGAGGTGGGTGCCGGGGGACACCCTCGGTGGCGATGCTGCCCTTCCCCTGCACCCTGGGGTGTCCCCGCTGTGGGGCAGGCAGCTCCAAAGGTCCCCAGCGCTGCCTGAAGACACCTCCTGTCTTCCACAAACCCACGCTGGTATTTGAAAACATGTGGTGCCTGAAAAAGCACACGGGATGATTGACTTCATCCCAGGGACGTGTTCCAGGACAGCCCCTTGGCACTTGGAGCAGCCCGGGAGAAGCGCATATCAGCAGAAGGGAGCGCGGGCTGGAGAGTGGCCCCGGCAGGGCTGCTCCTCAGTGCTTGGCTTTTATGCACCTAAATTCCGTGTGTTTCTTCCAGCACCCTTCTGTGTTTGCTTAAAACCGGGTATTTGCCGAAACGTTCCCTTAGAAAACGTATTTGCTCTAATGCTCCTCTGGAGGACGCTCCTCTGGAGGGTGCAAAAAGACGCTGGCCATGCGCGACCTCCGCGGATGAGGGCTGGGACGGGGACTCGGAGCGGCTCCACGGGCGCCCCCTCTCCATGGGGACGCAGGAGAGCAGCAGGGATTCACCCTGGAGCGCGTTCAAGAGCAAACGTGGTCAAAATGCAGCCGCCAAGGCGCGCATCGGGAGGGGAGGTGAGCTCTGCCCCAAGTGGGAGTTAAAGCATTTATTTACTATTACTATTATTGTTGTTATTAGCATTTAGGGACAGGGAGGCGAGACCCGTGTCACGGGGCATTTTGTTTGCTCCCCGACCTCAAAGCCGGGCTTAAAGTCGTCTCGAAGCGCTGCCTAATGGCAGGAAGGAGTCAGTCGCCACACTGAGCGCCACGCTCGGGGTGCCCCGATGCCCTCTCCAGGCTGTTTTCTCCGAAAGAAAACAAAATAATCAGATGTTTCTATCGGAAACACGAATAGCACATTCAAGCAGCAGAGCAGTTAATGAGCTCAGAGGACGTGTCGTGTCGATATGGGGAATTTTACCCCCCGTTTCTGTTAGCTCTGCTGGAGTTCAGCGCGTTCCCGGGCAGCTTGGTGCCGCGCGTCCCGCACACGGAGCGCGCGGATGCGCTGGCCTGGGCCGCACGGGGGTCTGTGCGCAGGCACAGAGATAATGGAACAAAATACAATTCCTTCTGTGTCTTCAGGCCATCGTTCTCTCGGCCGCCTGAAGCTCACCCATTGACTGGAATCATCTGCTCCGGCTGCTGTTCCTCCTCGGCCGAGGTCTGCAAGTCTGTCACCTCCCGTCATGATCTGTCATACAGACATAATGCACCGTGTTAACCTCGTGGCTAGAAAGATTTGTCGCTGTTCTGACAGATACTTCTTTTTTCTTTTTTTTTTTTTTTTAACCACTTAATACAATGGGCGAGAATTGTCTCGTAGGTTAAGGGCACAGGCTGGGTCTTAATTTATCCCAGTAATCTGGCCAGAGTGCGCGCAGGAATCCTGCAGACTGCATGAAAAGTGCTTGAGTCAGACCCTTCTATGCTCAAGACTCAATAAGGGCATGAGTTGATCTAAACACATATATCTTCTCCTGTGCCAGAGGGGGGGAAAAATCAATGCTGTCTCTGGCTGAATTCCTAGATGTGTTTCTAAAGGCTGTTACTTGGCTCGTCTCCTCACCTCGAGGCGGTGCAGAAGAGCCCTGCCGCCCTCGCTGCACGCCGAGCTGCCGTGCTGTGTCTCACGGAAAACAGGCTTGCCCTTTTCCCTCGCCTCTGCCTCTTCACCATCTTGCTCTTCTTGTGCTCCTGCCCCTCTGCCTCCTCCACCAGACCATCACCAAGAGGCCTCTTGATGCCCTGTTGGGGCTGCTCGGACGCCTTCCCCTTCCCAGCTCCGAGCGGGCGGCACAGAAGGGCTGGTTGCCAAGAATGAGAGCTGCAAAAGAACAGGTTTTGGCCCGAAAGAGCTTGGCCTGGGCAGACCTGGCTAATTGGTAAGAGATGCTGAAGAGGAGAAAAAGGTAGACTGGCCACTGGAAATTAGCTTGGTGTGCACGGCCAAAGAGTTTTTAGTGCAGGCAGGAGTTTTCAAGGTTTAGTGTCAGAATTAGGGGAGTGATGAGCCATGGGTTGTTTTATTAAGATCCTTGTACTGTATTACAGCCTGAATTCAGACACTACTTGTATAATTAAAACTATGTGTGTTCTTAAATATTTTGCCTAATCTTTCTACGTAGCTTTCTTTCTCTTTTTTTTTAAAGCAAATTCTTATTTTCTTTCTGTTTTTCCTTTGTTTTCTGGGAACTCTTCCCTGCCACAAAACAGTTACAGCAAAACCAATAAAGCACTTTGAAATTTGTTGTTATGATGGTAATAAATCAGTGTGTTCAAGGTGTGGAGAGAGCAAAGCCACTGATGAAGAGCAGAGTTATAGATTTGGGCCCCCTAACTAATTCTCCTAAACCACCGCTCCTCGTCTGTGCACAGCATCATCTGTCTCCTGGCAGAATCAATTATTTCTGCTGTATTGACAACTCTCCATGAACTATCTTGGCTTTAGTCCTTGAGTAGGTGAAGGGCCCATGAGGACCTTGGTCCTGTCCTCTGCTGCTTCCCTGGGAACAGCACCGGAGCCCGAGAAATGTCTGAAAGATTTTCTTTTATTTGTTGAACAAATGTTTTCACCTGCCTGTGGCACAGTCAAGCAGTGTGAGGAAATCATTACAATACCCTTGTCTATTTATCTGTGTTTTTATAAGGTCACCCATCACCGCGGTATCTAAGTGGCTTTCTTCTTTCCTTTAAGGATCCTGGTCAGGAGTTGAAAATGAAGAAAAGAGAGGAAGAAAACCACAAAGAAAGAGGCATATGAAAAGTGAAAACTGCGGAGCTGGAGGTGAGCCTAACCACTCAAAGGTAATTTGCCTTGAGGAGCGAGAACCCTTGAGAGCTGTGTATCGGCTTTGGAAAAAAGAGTCCGTGAACAATAGCAAAGGCTGTGAATGTGCCTTCCTCTGACAGGTATCTAAACCTTCAGATTACAATCACAGCTTCAAAAATCCTTCTGTCAGAGCAAGTTTTCCTCAGCTAGTCTGGGTTTTAGGAGAAGTCTCACAAAAACAATATATATCACAAGGGAAGGTGGCGAAAGGAGAATTCTCTGTGAAGTTTCTCAACAGGTCTCTTCTTGAAACACGTTTTCTACAACTTGATAAAATTATCTCAATAGTAAAATAGCATTATATGAAGTTATATAAGTTTATGCCCAAGTAAAGTAGTAACAAAAAAAAACTAGTTTGATTTTCTACTTTTTCTATGTATGTTGAATCACCCCAAATCTAAATGCAATACATGAACACTCCAATGGAGAAAGAGAGTCAAGAAGGTCTTAAAATCCAGGTTTCCTTTTGCATCTGTCTGTGCTATGTCAGTTATTGTCTTCACTTGAAAATGTTTCCAGCAGCAATTCAGGTAACCCTGCTTGTCTTTAACCAGGAAATAACTGGGGAGGGGTCTTCATCTTCTGGTTTAGGTTTGGTTTTGGTATAGCAGGATATTTCCACCCTCTGTTTTCTATTTTGCCTTCTTGAGATCAGGCCTTTGAGCTAAGAGATCTCTGCAGAGCTCTGAGTTGATAGGGGCTGTGCGTGTCCTGCTCCGCTTTGCTTTTCCAGTGTGGTTAGACATGAACACGTGCCAACGCCAGCGCTTTATTTGCTCGTCGCAGCCGCTCCCCAAACACGAGCCGCCAGCCACGCTGCTCCTCGTGCCCTCGAGAGCAGGGCAGGAGCCGCTGGCTGCTGCAGGCGAGCCGGTGTGCAGAAGGGCTGCCCTTCCTCAGCACGTGCTCGCTGCTGCCTCTGGTGCCAGCGCTCCCCTCCTTGCAGAGCTTCTCCGCGAGGCCGGCAGGTGACCACATGTAATGATGTGGTGTCTTGTGGCTCGCAGCAGCTTTGCAAGGCAGCAATATATGGCGCAGGATCTCGGGAGGTGGAATTGAACTGACCCGTCTGTCCCGCAAGCTAATTTGCTACCCTGTACGTATCACTGCACCCTTCCGTAGCATTAATATTGCAGGGCAGTAATTCTTTCAGATCCCGCATAGAGCCTGTGCTGACCGCTTTGCAGCTAGCATGGAACAAAAGAAAGGAAAATGTGGGTTTGGTTTGTTTTTGGCAGGCAGTGTGCATAGGGTTAGTGCTTTGGAGCAGCCCACAGGTGGGATTCAAAGGCAGAGGCCTCGGGAATATTTTGCCGATGAGAAGTGGCGGTACTCAGATAGGATGTGCTTGCCCGCACGTGGGCCTTCCTCGGCGGAGAGGGGGGGTTTGTAGGATTCAGTTAATGGCAGCGCTGGCAACACCCATCCTGGAGACATCTGTCCTCACTCCCTCCGTTGCTTCCGAGGCAGGGAAGGGCTGTCCCTCCCTGCAGCCTCTTCCCTGCCCTCTCACCAGGCTGCGCGGAGGCTCCGGCGCCAGGATCCATCCTTGTGCTTGCACCGTTCCCACCTCCGATCGCGCGAGGCTCCCCTCGCAGAGCCCCGTGTTCCTCTGACCTTCAGCACCATGTCGAAATGTCATTCAAAGAAATTGATACTTTATTTATAAATACTTATAACTATTTACTGTGAATGAGTCTTTAAACAGAAATTCGTGAAAAAACAATCTTTACATTTGTATTAAAATGTGCTCAAATGTTTAATTATAAGAAGGAATATTTAGCTGAACCGTAGAAAGCACATACTGCTGCCGTGTGCTCAGCCAGTCCCCGGCGGCTGGGAACGGGAGTGAGCTGCCATCCCTCCAAATCCCAGGAAACAAGCTCTGGTGGCTGAGGGCCTGCCTAAATCCCACTAAATACCACTTGATATTAGTGATATCCAGCAATATTGGCCCCCGTTTGGCTCTCGGGGTCCGGTGCTGTTCTGTGGCCCCATGTGGGCCCCGTGGCTGTGCAGTTTGCAGCATTGCAGAGATGAGGTTTGTGCTGCTGGGAGAGTCCCAGGTGGAAATGGGGCCTGGCCCCAGAATCATCCTTATCGCACTGGCAACCAGTTTGTGTCTTTCCCTGGAAGCCGAAGGACCACGCAGCTCTGCGGAGGTCCCACAGAGACATCTAAACTAGACGCTCTAACAGTGCCTAACAAGTCCCGTTGCTGGTGGTGGTTTTCATTGGAGGAAGAATGGTTATTGCTCACACTGACCTCCAGTAAGCCTCGTCACCTGGCCCGTACCCTAGTCTCAAACTAAAATTAAGGCACTCTGTTGCGATGGCAGTGACTTACAGAAGAGTGGGAACTAGCATTTACATTTTGCTCCTATATTGCTGTTAAGTTGGGGTTGAAAAGAAAGGTAATGCAACCAAATTGCCTTAGGTGCACGCGACTGATTTCTTTCTATCTAGGAGTGTTGTAGTTTACATACGTCATCTACCTACGCGCACACACACATAGGTGCACACTGGGACTCCAACCTTACCTCACTGCGTGATTGGTCTTTTATTCCTTCAATCAATTTACCCAGTCCCCAGTGCAGGCACCTTTGGAGGACTGGAGCAGTGCAGGGAAAAAAAAGGTGGCTAAACAAATAAATAAAAGTCAGTTTTGCAGCCATATATTTCTGAGAACCGCTGTTCATAATATTTTGTGTTGTTGTAGCAACATGTTCCTCATCTATATTTAGTTTAATAGCTGCTTTTGGAATATTGCAAGCTAGTACAGTATATTACCAAGTGGTTTGAATGACATCATAACCTATGAGTGTCATCTCTTGTGGGTTATAAAATCCTCCCAAACCCTCCGTTTGTATTAATGGCTTGTAATATAATTTTAAACCAGGTATTACGGTTTACAGTGTCAGGATAAAAAGTCTGGCCTGCCTCACACGGCGCACGAGGGAGGAAAAGGGCACGGAAAAGGCGCTTTCTCACCCAAATCAGGTAGGGACAAGGCGAGAGAGCCCCGTGCTCGGTGGCTCGGGATTGCCGAGGGGCTGCAGGGGACTTGTCGCTCTCTAGGTTTGTCCTGCTCAGAACAGTTCAGTGTGCCGGGTGTTGCCCCTGGTGCCACAAACGTCTCGCTGATGTGGGCAGGGAGCAGGTGCTGGGAAGGGGCTCTTGCCGCTGCGCTCCATGCGCGGCTCCGCGTTCCCGCGTCTTGTCCCTGAAACGCTGCCCGCTCCCGCTGTGCCCAGGCAGGAATGGGGCAGGAAGCAGGCAACAAGAGCCTTTCGCTTTGGTGTCTCTGCAGGCAGCCTCTCGGCGCGTGAATAGGGAGTAGGGACGAGCAGGCTGTACCGTGCACAGCTGCCCGATTCCCTGGCACCCAGCAAAGTCGGGAAAGGGCCGGGGAAAAAAGCCCTGGTGCTCACCACACATGCTGAGCCTCAAGAGCTGATTCTTCTGGTTGTAGGGAAAGAGGTACCTGCTTTTATGGAGCAGTTTTATGGAATATTGTTTGTCCTGCTGTAAATTTCAGAAGCATGTTTGTTTTTTAAAAAATTGTTTGCGCATATATATATATTTTTAATCTCTGAAATATTCCCCATAAATAGTTCAGCGCTGCAACGTTCTGCCACTAGAAATGATCAATAAAACGTTATTAAAACGTACAGCCCATGCATATCTAATTGCAGTTGCCCACATGTTACCTAATTGCCGCTCCTACCCGCGTCCCCGCCGGCCCTGCACGCTGCTGGGCAGTGCGGGAAGGGGCGGCAGGAGAAGCGCTGTGTCCGCGGGCGAGGAGGGCAGCCGGGAGCCCCGGCTCCCTCGTCCTGCGGGGCCGGGGGCACCTCCAGTCACCCCAGCGCCGCGCTGCAAACCCGCCCGGGGTGTCAGCCCTGCGCTATTTATTACATCTTGCGCTTTAAATATCACCTCTGACAAACAAAAGAAAAGCAAATGTTCCTAA
>VZSG01000478.1:160513-170513 GCA_013398315.1 Nothoprocta pentlandii | reverse complement strand
GCGGCCGCTTTGCCCGGCCGTTCTCCCTGCGCTCGCCGGCTCTCTCCTTGCCTTCTTCGCGAGCGTGGCCGGGGCGCGCGGCCGCCAGGGCTGCGGGCAGAGCCTTAGGAGCTACCCATTAACGCCGCCGCTCGGCGGCATCCCGAGCGCTTCTCCGGACAGGCTGAAGGGGTCCGGCTTTATGATTTTTTAATTAGAGTGTAAATGTTGCAGCGTCATAAACTGCTTGATTTACAGGTGACAGCAAAGTTTGCGCTTGGGGTGAGGACACGGGAGCTTCAGCTCTGCGGTGCAGTGGCCCATTTGCCCGCGCAGCGTCCCGCTCGTTTGCTCTGCTCTCCATACCAGCCTTGCTGTTCCCTCCTTTACATTTACTCTTTAAACCAGCGGGACCACGGACATCCCTTTCTGGTTTTGGAGCAAAAGGAGGACTCTAATGCTGTACATTTTTACTAGCACTGAGCACAGTCCTGAGGGAGTCGGTGGCCAAGGTAGGAGTGATGCTAGCGGTGCCAGCAGCCAGCAAAGGAAACTTCGTGTCCATCATGAAGCTTCCAGAGAACTTGGCCCAAATTTGTCACTGAGGATCGTGGTAGATGCCAGAGCACAAGAGAGACTGTAGGTGGAGATGGATGGTGAGCTGACATGCAGCAATCTGGTGGGTCATTGAAGGCTATTTCCAGCATTTTTATTGCGGCATTTGAGAATTGCATAAAATATTAGCAGATTTTCAAGGATGGGGAGACTCTCTGTTCTGGAAGAGGAAAGTCCTGCTGTTTCTCTGGCAGTCTGCGGAGTTTGACTTCTGGACTTATGCACCACAGAAGTGAGGAGATTCCCAAGTAAATGGAGCGATATTAATTTATACTGGGTTCGAAAGAGCGTTAAGACCAACAGGACGGCTCAAGGTCTGGTCCAAAATGGTTCCTCAGCAGCGAGGGCTGTTCTGGGCAGCTCAGTGCGTGGCTGACATCTGTACCCTCGGTGCATGGGGAGGTTTTCCTGGCTCTTTCCCTGCTAGGGCTCCTTTCTGTGTGCTCCACAGGCCTCTGCTCAGCCTTGGTGTCCACAGGATGGTGGCTCTCGTGTCCATGAGTCCCCAGCAGAGGCTCTTGCAGGGCCTCCTGCCCTGCCAAACCCCTTAGAAATGTCATGGGTTTTTATTCATTTATTTATTAAGCTATTCGTGAACAGTGTTAGAATCCAAAAGTGTTCCGCAGAGTCAGATTCAGCTCGCTTGCTCCTGGACCTTTACGTTTTTATGGCAGGAAGTATTTTCAGCAAACCCAGGCCCTACAGTAGCTGTCTGGGTTTGTTGCCAGAGGTCCAAATAATGAAGTTTGGCTTTTTTAAAAACCCTATTTTTGTGCTCTTTTTGAATCTATCAAATTTGCTACAAGGTCTTCCAAGGCAAACTTGGTGTCAATGCCAATTGCTTATGTGTTTTCAGATTATGGCATCAATCCCACCCTGGTAAATGTTTTCACGCACGGTTAAATCTGTGTGTCAAATTGCCTAGAGAATAAAATCAGAAGTGTTGAACATAAGAAGTTTTATAGTTTCCAAGTGCAAGTTTTAATAGTATTTCTAAGCCATGCTGTGTTTAAAGAGTAAGACAAGTTTCTTTGACATCTTTGAGAAGCATTTCTAGTCTATCAAAAAGACCACACTTGGAGTGGTTAAGTATTCGATTAAGGATTTGGAAACTGAAGGAAGCACTCGAGCTATTGCAGAAATAGAGATTTGAAGGAGAAAGAGGAGTATTTGAAATGCTGCCTTCGGGTCAGGTCTGGGATTCCAGTCAGACACATTTCTTGTTCTCAGTAAACTACAGAAAGGAGGGGAAAAAAAATCCAGACCCTGCAGAGGAAGGAAAATCAGAGACCTTGTCTAAGTGATGATTCCTGTGATAACAGAAATCCTACGATTCCAGTCATGGATTGTTTCTTTGCCATGGAACGTTTAGAGATAGCTCCACTGAGCACTAGTAATTTAGCCGTTGTGAAAGCTAAATTTATCCTTTAGATTTTTGAGACAGTTTTTCTATTTGCTTCTTTTCTGGCACTCAGCAAAGAGCAGAGATTATAAGCTTGTTCATACCAGTTCACCTCATCAATGACAGGAGAGACGGGACTTGCTTCCAGATGAACAAGGGACGCGGCAGAGAATAATAGGCCGGAAAATCGGAGCGGATTGCCTCTAATAACCCTCACACAGTGATCCAGGCCTGGGCTGGTCCCACTGAGACAGCCGTAAACTTTGGGAAAGTTGAGATTTGGACCCGCTTTGTAAAACAGATTCATCGGAGAACTGGAGAATATTCCATTTAATTAAAGAAACTGATGGAGAGATCAGAGCCAGACGTTTGACTTGTCTGAAATAATGAAGCCATAAATGAATATGTTCTAACCCAAACCTGAAAAACAAAAGCCCAACACAAATTTTATGTTCAGGCTTGCTGCCAAAAGTGCCATTTGATAGTGTGCAACTATTACAAGTAGCAAGGCTATGGCCAGTGAGCCCTGCATGCTGACATACAAGAGAGAAATGCAGAACTTCTGTTTGTTTGCTTGTTTTTGTTTTAAATGGCTGTTTGCAGCTGGACAGTGTACAGTATTAAAACAAATCTGCAATGTAACAGAGTACAATTTCCAAGGTCCCTGGTGGGAAGTTGCATTTGATGAACTGATTCCCAAAATAAGGTAATTGGAGAAAATTGTGGTTTAATCCTCAATAGGAACAATATGCTGCTTATGCAGTAGAGAAAACAGTGTTTTCCGAAACATTCCTTCAAAGCAGAGTTGTTTCCCTGTTTCCTATCAGGCTTGCAAGACTCTTTGGATGGACACTTAGCCAGGGCAGTCTGTGTATCGGAGCGGAGAAGGGCCGGGCCGTCCTGCCCAGGGCTCCTTACGGACAGCCCCGGGTTGTGCTGCTCCTTCTCCTGCTCCTGCTCCTCCTCCTTCTCCTGCTCCTGCTGCTGCTGCTGCTGCTGCTGAGTTGTGAGACCCACATCCCCGAGTCAACCTGCGGCGGCAGCGCCCGTGTCCCCCCAGGCCCTTGGTGTCCAAGGCCAGCACCAAGGTGGTGACCATCACGATGGGTTCCTTGGTTCCTCTGGAAATGAGATAGAGATGACACTGCTGATGGGGATGAGCTTTCATGAGCTGGATGATGATCCAGCTTTATCCTGAAATTTGAGGGACAGGTTTTAAAGTGTTACACTGAAATATCCCCATAAGCAATCACATTTAAGGGAAACAGCTTTCAGGTGGGTACCAAACAAGTTAAGTTATCGAAAGAGGTTGAGGAATCGTGGCTCTTGAGAGTTTTTATTGAACTGGACAAAGAGGCTCTTTCCTGAGGGCAGCCCATGGGCAGGATGATCTTCCTAAAGGCTTTCCAACCCTTTTTGAGGATTTGTGTATGGTAAACCTTGACTTCAGGACCTTCTGCATCACAGATCCAATCCAGGTGCTGCAAGATAACACCAGGTGAGAGCATCTGGACCAGCTCCTCGATCCCCTTTGGGGAGTTTTCCAGTGCTGCTGGCCATGTGCTTGAATTCAACTCGGAATAGCAGGTAGCCTCTTCCTGCCTTTGTGAAACACTCCCCAAGGGGCCCGTGACCAGGGAGGTAGGAGGGAGAAGCGGGGAGCTGGAGAGCTGCTGAGTGGGGGAGGGAAGGAAGGAAGGAAGGAAGGAAGGAAGGAAGGAAGGAAGGAAGGAAGGAAGGAAGGAAGGAAGGAAGGAAGGAAGGAAGGAAGGAAGGAAGGAAGGAAGGAAGGAAGGAAGGAAGGAAGGAAGGAAGGAAGGAAGGAAGGAAGGAAGGAAGGAAGGAAGGAAGGAAGGAAGGAAGGAAGGAAGGAA
Organism: Nothoprocta pentlandii; assembly: GCA_013398315.1. NCBI lineage: Eukaryota > Metazoa > Chordata > Aves > Tinamiformes > Tinamidae > Nothoprocta > Nothoprocta pentlandii. The sequence continues at coordinate 166,643 of VZSG01000478.1, read as the reverse complement.
GGAAGGAAGGAAGGAAGGAAGGAAGGAAGGAAGGAAGGAAGGAAGGAAGGAAGGAAGTTTCCCATATGGTTCCCAGCAATGCAAATGAAGTGTAAAGTTATGTCTTTTGGAGAAATAGCCATGTAGTGCTAAGTGAAGGATTTCCTTTCCTTCAAGGGTAATCCCTCCTAGAGCAAAATGTGCTGCTTTACAGTGGTTTGGTTTTTGTTTCATTTGGTATTTATACCAAATCCATCACCTATAGTGTTTGGTAGAGCTTTGTTTCACTGTGTGCCACTTGGATTCAGAGGTACCACTTGGATTCAGATGGTGCCACCTGGATTCAGAGGTGCCCCTTGGATTCAGATGGCGCTGCCTGGATTCAGATGGTGCTTTCCGGCTCTTGGCTGCAGTTCGTGTGTGCCAACAGAGGAAAATGGGGGTATTACCCGAGAGGGGACGTGGTGGCGTGGGAGAGGGCGTTGCGGCGAGCGCGCGCTCGGCTCCACGTGCTGCTGGGGGAGCGGAGCGTGGAAGCGGTGCCGGCTCCTGGGATGGCGGGTGTCCCCGGAGCGCGGCGGGGCCGGCGCAGCCCCCGCTCCCCGGCAGCCCCGCCGCCCCGTGACGGATGCCAAGTGTCTCTGTCTGCGGCGGAATTTGCATTATCTAAAGATCACCGTGCGCGCCATGGTCCATTCGCCTTGGCAAATGCAGTTTAAATATAGCATCCATAAATAAATGTTAAATAATTCATGACCATAATTTTGTAAATTCTGCTAGGCCACACCTCTCTGGGGGCATATTTATGAACATGCGTCAGCCTAGAATCGATGCGTCTGCCAAGCTCCCTGCCTCTGAGGCAGAATTCCCACATCCAGCCCAAAATGCTGCAAACGACTCTGATTCCACTTCACTAGTCATCCATCATACTGTCACTTTAATTCAGATGCTGCTACTTGTTTTAATAACATACATCTTACACAAAGAATATTGCTAACACAAGATTCTTGAGGTAGATTTTTACAACCTCATAAAATGGTATTAACCCTTTGATCCCCTGATATTCTTTTCATGCGGCTTTTTTTTCTTTTTTTTTTTTTTATGCTTATCAATAACCTGTGTTCACGGGGTCTATTCATGCCGGAGAATCCAACATCAATCACTGCAGTAAAAATATTATTCCTCCAGTATTACCCTAAAGAATTATGGGAAGAATAAAAGTGTTATTGCAGGAATTATTTAGCAAACAATAGATGGATAAAATGTATTATGGTAAGTGTTAAATTATATCACCTCATTACAGGAAACTACCTGAGATAGCACAGGAGGTAGTTCAGAGCCTTTTCTGAGGAGTTCAAAGAGAACAATAGCAGAATCCCACAAAAGATTTCGCTATGAAACCCGGGGATGACAAGGCAAATGATGAATTATCAAACAAAATGGGAGCTTAGGAAAGAAAAAATAAGGCAGAAAAGCTACCTGCATTTTTCTGCCTTGCACCTGGAGATACTTGGGGGCTGGGGTGGGGTAGGGAAGTAAACAATAGGAATTTATAGTTAGCTGTTTAACATCCAACTGTTTAAGGAGGGTAATTTTTTACACATCTTTATGGAAGGAAATCCACCTTCTCGGTGGCAGCAGAGACAAAACATGGAATTCTGCAGTTTCTCTACTTCTCTTCCAAATGAGGATGACAAGTTTCTTTTTTTCTCTTCTCCTTTCTTTTTTTTTTTTTAATTTTTTTTCTCTGTGGTCAGCACCAGCAATTAGAAAAGGTTTTACTGAAATGCTTGATTAAACCCATTACTAGAATCATGCCTCTCTTCTAGGTATTATTAAAGATACCTACACAAGGTTGGGTTCTGTGATTTCACCAAGTACACTCTTATCAGTTAATGCAGATTTAGAGAGAGGAAAAAAAAAGCATAATGTTACGCTGGGCTCATGGGATTCATTTGATCAACATGATTAAATTATTTCCTTACTCAGCTAGAAGGAAATTACTAGTAACCAGACATTATATGTCTGTTAATTATGTGCAATAAGATTCTCTGCTATCACACCAGCTCTTGCATTCATGTTCAGTGCATTTAAAGACGTTCTCATTTTTAGAATGTAAATATTGAAAAGAGTCAGCTATAATTTTCTTTCTCTTCTTTAATAAATGTATAGGGTGCCAAGTAGCTCTTGCGAGGAGCAGCAGCTTGTCCTTGGCACCGGGGCGGACGACTTGGTGGAGGTGACGCGCTGCCATCTCGGGTGCTTCGGGTCGCCCCCACCAGCCTTTCATTTTTGAGCTGCAGTAGCCCATTCGTTAGGGAGGATCCTTCATTGCTGCAAGGAGGGTTTGCCAGAAACCTGCGCTGCTGCTTGAGGTGGTTTGTGTCCCACACTGCTCACCTCGCCATTGCCTTTGTGCCAGGTCTGCAGGCTGCTCTGGTGCTGCCCAAGCTAGGATTTCAAAAGGATCTTTTTTTTATAAAGGAAGAAACAACATATGGTACGAGAGGGGCCTTATTCTTTTCCTAATGAAATGATGGGCTTCTGTTTCATATTAAAGTGTTAATAGGTCTGAAATTAGGTCTGAAAAAAAAAAGAGAATAGTGCTTTTAAAATTCTTAATATGATTCATTATCTGCAGTCAAAACCAGATGACATTTATTTTTATCCAAAAAAAAAAAAAAAAGAAAAAAGAGGAAGACAGAGAAAAAAAAAATCCTGGATTGAGGCTCTGATTTATTGAGCAGAAAGCTCTTTAGCCTCAGAGCTCGGGCTGAGGGCTGGAGGTTTTGTTTGGGTTTGAGAACCCTCGTGTGTTTATGAAATCTAAACAAATATTTCAAAGGTGGTGGTGTCGCATTTGAAGTAAGTGATCCTATTAGGCCCTGGGACACGGCTGCTTTGTTGGAGGACTGGGCAGCATTTTGTGTGTGATAGTGCCGTGTCCCGCTAATACACCGAGACGTCGCTTTCATCCCCAGCGCCGACAGGACTCAGCTCCTCTCCTGCACTTTGGCTCTCAGTGTTAATAATGAATGATAAAGTTCAGAGGATAGGAGCTAAGTGGATGCTGGGCTCTAAGAGAATGAATTGTAACTAAGAGCGTGCCCAGCTCCTGAGAAACAAGCAGCAGGCAGGACGGAGCTGTGTTCAGCGGCGTGGCTGGGAAGGGCTGTGAGCTTCAGGGACATAAAGCACTGCAACTTTTGCCACAGTAATTGAAAATAGTCATTAATTAAGAAAAAAAAAATGTTTCAATGACATTTCCTTGATAATGTGGGTTTTCAGTGTATTCTCTTTTTTTGCCCCATTTACCTTCCGTTGTATGGCTGGCTCTTCCACGTGCAGTTCTGTAATGGTATTCTCTTAGGGAGAGTCTGCCAGAAAAATAAGCACAAGTCTAGTCTTTCTTGTACATCTTAGGCATTGCTGGTAGTCACACTCTGGAAACTTCTGCACCCGGGTGATGCCTTCAGACCTTCTTTACTTCATTATTATGAACAACCAAGCCAGAGTGATGTTGCACTTAACTAAGAGAACTTCCTAGCGGTGCCAATCTTGAGCCTAGTGAGTCCCAGCTGCAGTGTTGTCCTCCTAGTTCACATCAAGGGTGACTTTGTCGCTCAGTGGGCACCAGGATGTGCAGCAAAGGGCAGCTAAGGGTAAAAATGTCCTGAGTTTCCATGCAGCCTTTGCCAGCAGCCCCTGTGTGTCCCCTGCTCTCTCCCTGTAGATGCTGGAGGAGCTTCTTCAGAGGAGGAGGCTCTTGGAGGGGGATCAAGCTTTGGAAAGACAAGACGTGGTTGTGTGATGAGCTGGGGCTGTCACGGGTCGGTCATTCTGTCAGGGCCACCAAACAACTGCTGTGGGCACTTTCCAAAGGATGCACAAAGAATTTTATAGCCAAAATCTAATCCCAAAGTGCTGCACGTGTGTGTGGAGAGGTACGGCTGACATTAATACCAAATGAGTTCATCATGATTAATGTTATTATATTAAATAGTGAAGAAATTAATAATGATTAGGCCATTATTTTAAAGGGTTACCAACGCGACACCGGCTCATTTCTTTAACAGCTGTGGACAGTTGGTTTTGGACTCTTTTCTCTCTGCACGTTTCTAGTCCTCATCCATTCCTACCAAGTATGCACTCTTGGAATTTCATCTTACTGAATTTATGATTTTATAGCTGTGTTTCCTGCCAGTGCTAAATCTCAGTCCCAGAGAAGTCATTAGGAGCCCTGTATTCAGATCCATGTCCAGGAAAGCTGAGGAAGGCCTGAGCCTTCATCCTCGGAAGCGAAAGGCCTCGTCTCCACCGGCTTCGGTGGGCTGGTGTGCGCGCTGCGGGTACCAGTGAGGAGCACAGGGACTGTTCTTGCATTGTTTGCTTCCTTATTAGCGTGGAGGGGAGGGTTCCGTGTCATCTCAGATGTTTTGTGGGAAGATAAAAATAAAAGCCATTTAGACTGAGCACTGAATAACTCAAATGTGTAAAATAAACACCAAGACTTGAAAGGCTCGCCTGGCCTTGCAGCATGCTCTCAGCCTCTGTATTAGAATAAAACAGAGCCAGAATGGGGAAAAGGTTGCAAAAACTTGCCATGAAAATCTACCCGAGTGCTCTGCATTCCTTCTCTTCTTCTTTTTTTCCTTTTTTTCCCCAAAAATGATGCCGTGGAAGAAAAGTCCAAATTGATACGTGCAGTATTAGGTTTTAAATAGAGCTGGCCTAACTGGGGGACAAGGCGAGGCATAAGATGCAGACTAGGTAAACAGGAAAAATGCCTAAACCAAATGATTGAGGGCTGTGTATTGGCAACTATTTGTTTTGAACTGCTATTTCATATAAAATGTTCTAAAGTAATTTATACTAAAATGCATGATTTATAAAGGAATTTTTAAAAAAGCAAATATTTTTCCATTTCTATTTTAAAGTTCTTGTGTGGAAGGATAAAACTTTTACCATTCATCTGTTATTTTTATTTTTTGTCTTTGCTTATTCTCCATGAGTTTCAGCTAAGATTAAGTTGATTTTTGATCAGCTGCTGACAATTAGTCATTTCAGGCCATTCACAGAGACGTACATTAGGGATAACAGTTTGGCTGTAATTTCTTTTCCTTATTTTCTGTGTTTAGAATTTTTCTGTGGTTGCTTTGTGAAGTTTTTCATTTAGACTTTGATTCTGTAGCACAAGAAATGCAGAGAAACAACGGATTAGGCTGGTTGCTCCAAGTCCATCCCTTATAAGGTTGACTTTCCAGTAGGTCTTCCTGTTGTGTCCAAGAAGCATCAAGCTATTTTGCAAAATATATATGTATATATCATATACATACATATATACACACGACTCTACATGTCTATGTGTGTGTGCTAGGAAATTAAACAAGGTGAGGACCACTCTGTGGCATTGAGGCTTTGGGGCACTTTCACGTTTTTGAACACTTTAGCCTTCAACATTCACATGCTTGCATGGAACCTGCCTGTCAGGAATGGCCTGTGTCCTGTGAAAATGCACAGATATGTGCCAGGGAGCTGGCCAGGAGGAATGGGTAGACTGAGCCAAAACCACCTAAGGGTGGGTCTAACAACTGGGCCATGTTGGCAGTGCAGCCCCTCATTGTAGAAATCTGAACCTGAAATTCAGGGTCAAAATCTCCTGTTCATAACCCCCCACTTATATCTGCTCTTAAGTCCAGGTGGAAGGCAACAGATGAAAGTGTGTGTTTTAGTACAGTCTTCAAGAGGGATGATTTTCTCAACCAAACCAACCTATACCACCTTTAACATCTGAGGCTAGCTGTATTTAGCCAGTTCCATATATTATGCATGAACTGCTCTCTGAACTGGGCATTATGATCAACTATGATGGCAACAAAATAATGTGCAATGGGCTCTTCCACGTAGAAGCAGCTGCTCCTGTCGGCAGTGCCGTGTCCCAGGATCACTGGTTTGTTGTTTTGCAGCGGGTGTGATGTTCTCTGCCGTAAAAATCCCTGCAAACGTGTATGAAAAGCGACGGGACACTTTCCAGCGGGTGGGAAGTGGTGGTACCACATGCGTTTGGGACACGGGCCCAGGTGGTTGTGGAGGCTTCAGCGCGGCCGTAGCTGCAGCGGGGCAGGGTTTGCCGGACAGGGGAGGGCTTCTG
>VZSG01000478.1:66954-159417 GCA_013398315.1 Nothoprocta pentlandii | reverse complement strand
TGCTGGGACAGGGAAGGGGACTGCAGGGCCAGGGCCAGCCCGAGGCCGCCGGTCCCCGCACGCTTCCTCCAGCCGCTGGGCAACACTTACAGCAGCCCAGACTGGGAGAGCGTTACCTACTAAACTGTTTTTTTCTGACTTAATAAGAATTTTTCATCTCCTGCAAGCCATTTTAAAATATTGTCTATACACAAACAGTCACTCTGAATAATAGGCCTGCACACAGTAAATGTCAGCTCTTTAAATCACGGAGGACTTCGGAAGCGGAGTGGAGAATGCTTCATAACAGTTTAAACTTCAGCCTCCCATTTATTATGTATGTGTTTATAAATCTCGGCGGGGCCCTCTTGCCTCCCGGGAAAGCCGGGGCGCTTGGCGGCCGCCCTGCCCCGCGGTGCTCGCACCCCGTGTGAAAACACATGTGTGTCCCCGCACTCGGGAGCATGCGGGGCCTTTTGTTCCCAGGAGGATAATACCAGGTGCAGATAACCCTGCCGCGGGGCCGGCAGCGCCGGCTTGCGCTCTGTTTTCCGTTCGGAGCCGGACACGAGTGATGGGCACCTTGGAGAAGGGCTTTGTGTTGGTCCCGTGGCGGCAGCGCCGGCGGATCTGGCACGGCGGTGGCTTTGAGAAATATCCTCGGCGTTCCCATCTGTCTTGGTTAGTAGGAATACTTCAGCATTAAATGGGGAAAAGGCGAATCCATCAATAGTTAATAACTGACCTTAAGATAGGAATTCAAAGTTCACTACAATTAAACCCAAGTGTCAGCAGAACTCACGAGGGAGACTATCAATATATTTGACTATACCAACCCATAGATAGCGGATTTAAATTCCGTAAGGGAGAGAACTGGGCATTATTCCTAATAAAAACATATTGTTGTACTGTCTTGTATCCCAGACAAAACACAGAAGTTCTGTGTTATGAATGACAGTGGGAGAAAGCAGGCTGAAGAACAAATGTGATTCTGGATGGGATTTCATCACATGATTCTCTTGTAAACCAGATGTTTGTCACATTCAGTGGGAGAATGGATCCATCTTGAAATTTTTAATAAGGTTATGTAAAGGATTAAAAGCAAACATTTACAATGTGCGGGATTTAAAGATAATTATATTTCTCTTAAATTTGTTATTTGCCTGGTAAAACATTAAAATATTTACATAGTCCATCGGTGGTGCAGTGCACCTCATGGATGGCTTCTTTCGTTATGGTGTTTGATGTACGCCCGTGGCATCAGGAAAACAAAACATAAAAAGGCTGTTTCACAGGCACACACGATACTTGGGATGTAGAAAACATGCTCTGTTATTAGGAAAAAAAGACAGGCTTCAGCCAAGCTAGGAGCTACGGGGTAGGATTCCGACACTTAAAGGAGAGAATTATGTTTCCCAATGGAAAGCGGTGCCAGCCTCACCCCGGAGGGAACTCACTCCCTGCAATGCGGGTATGTTGCTGCTGATGCTGCTATAGGTTTGGGTTTTTTCCCCAGTTTTTCCTTCTTCTGAAGGAAGAGGAGAGAGAACAAAGATGAAAAAAAAAAGGGAAGAGAAAGGGTAAAGGGCTGCTCTGTGTCCAGAGCTTCATGAGGGGTTCCCCTGCCTTTGCTGGTTTGTCCAGCTCCCTCCAGTGCCTGTGGGGCATCGTGGTGGGCTGGGTCATTCGCCCTCAGGAATGTTTTTTGTGCTCTCCTCCTTGCTGGCAGACGTTCCCTGGGGTGCTGCATAGCAGGGTGCCTCCAGTGGGCCACGGAGATGCACGCAGAGAGGCTGCAGGTGTGCAGCACCACATTATTCCTCAAAGAGCACTGCTGAGCAAACCTGTGTGAAGGATTGTTGAGGGGTTTATGTGAAATAGCATTAAAGGAGCAGGAAGATTAGCTAATCATAATCCTCGCTTACTTTTGGGAGATGCTCAGGGGCACCTCTTTGACTTGGTGTCCTTCTAATTCACAGGGAAGGAGGCAGAAACAAGTTCAAGCAGTAAAATACATGCGTGGCATTTCCTTTGTCATAATCTCCCATGTACCTACAGGATATGCAAGTTTGGTTGGACTTGAGTTGCGTTATATTAATCCACCAACCAAACAGCTGGGAATTGTAACTAGTACCTATAGCACTTTCATCATTCCCGGTGCCAACAAAACCTGTTGAATATAAAATCTCCACCAAGAAGGCAATGTTCATGTTGAGATGCAACATACTAAGCGCTGGGAGCGGGCTTTGGAGTGCGGGGCCAATTCAACCACTTTGTGGACCGTTTTTGGCCCAGGTGGGTATTAGAGGTGAGACAAGATATTGCTGGCACTCGCTCAGTGTGTGCTAATGTCTCCCTGATGCTAGCTGAAGCTCCCCAACCACTGTAAAAGATCCCATGTACTCCTAGCAAGCAGTTTAGAGATGGACACAATATTTTCTCAGCCAATTCTCTGCACTCAAGTAGCGGGTAAGACAGGGCAACCCATCAGCTTTGTGCTTTGGCTTCCTCTTCCATTTGATAAATAACTGCACTGTTGCCCTGTTGAGACACAAACATCTGTCTCAAAAGCACAAAGCAGGAGGGCTGCTAAGAAGCATTCCTTGCATTGAGTAAGGCAGCTGTGAAGCCTCGAGGCTGTCCTAGAGCATGTTACTAAGCTAAAAGTGTTGTCCAAGATCAAACCTTAATAAGAAATGTGTTGCTGAAGCACAGCATCAATCCAAGTAGTTGGGGGCAGGCAACCCCTCCTAGGGTTTAGTGTCCAAACCTACCCCGATTTACTGTTCCCACTACCCCGTTAGCTAAGCTCGCTTTAGAGATACAGCACAGGGAAAGATAAGACCTAAACCAGCTGAATCTGACTTGCTTTGAATGTCAAGTTTCATGTCTTTAAGTTCTGAGCAGATTTATTTCACTTGTGCCAGTCGGTTTATGGCAGGTCTGCTAAGCCAGAGAGCAGCTCTGGAGAAGGAGCCCTGGTTGCCAGCGTGCCTGTATGACTGCAGCAGAGCCCCTGTTGGTACGTGTGTGTGTGAGGGTGAGGTGTGGGATTCAGCACTCACCACGGAGGGTCGCGTCCTCGTAGCTGGGTGCCCAGAGGCGCTAGCTCCAGAAGTCACTCGTATCTATCAGGGTTTGGGCACAGCAAGGCTTCCTGTCCATTCGGGCCCAGGCAGGTGCAATCTCAGCTGCAGGAGTCAAACGTTCCAGGGCCTTTCCCACCTCAGCGGCCAGCCATGGTGAGTTCGGGCCCGGCTCAGCACGGAGCGGGGCCGTCTCCATCGCCGGGCTCGTTGGCACCACCGCTGCGCTCAGACTCAGCGAGCTGCGCGCTCTGGCTCTGGCTCTGGCTCTGGCTCCGGCTGGGCAGCGCTCGGCCCAGAGCGCTCTCGCCCTGCACACAGGGAGACTTTATACTCCAGAGAGCTGGAAGCAAAGCTGTGCACCCTCGCTGCAGCCTGCGCGTGCTCTTTCTCGCTGTTAGATTGGGAAACCTGAAGGAGAGTAAGTTTGGGCACGAATTTTCCGTTCCGGCGGGGCCCGCGTGGGCTTATCGGGTCTCGCGCTTGGCTGAGCGCCCGGCGCGGCGGGAAGCAGCGGGAAGCGGCGGGAAGCGGCGGGAAGCAGCGGGAAGCGGCGGGAGGCGGCGGCGCTGGGGCCTGGCAGCTGTCGCGCCGCGCTGGCCATATGCAGCCGCCCGGGACGCCCTTCCCGCGCTGCGGGGCTGCTGCAGCGCTGGGTCCCACCGAGGCCCTCCCGCCTCGCAGGGGCGCCGAGCAGCGTCCCCGCGCCGAGCTGCTCCCTTGGGAGCGTCCCAGCGGAGCCGGGGCATTGCCACTGGCCCTGGCCATGCTCGCGGCCCCTGTGCCCCTGGCTCCTTCTCCTTCACTCCCATCCTCTGCCTCGCTTCTCTTTCTCTCCCACTCACCCACTTATCTTGCCAGCTTTGTTATCACTGCGGACGCCTCTTACTGTGCTTGGGTACCGGGCCTCTCGGCACGATCTTGCTTGAGATGTCTTCATCTCACAGACGAGCGTAACCGAGCACACGACAGCCCTTAAAGACCCGCGCCAGGGCTGCAAAGCGAGGTAATGTGGGAACCGTGATCGCCTCTACAGACGGGACCCAGCCTTCTTGTGCATATGTGTCAAGATACGATCTTTAGTGATGTGTTCACTCATTATTTCATCCACAGGCCACTTCCCTTAGCTGCAGGCTGCTCTTTTGCCTCCGTTGCTCTCTCTGGGTAGTTTGTGGGTCTTTAAAATAGCAACCTGAACGCACAGAAATGCTGCCGTGCTAGCATTTGTAGGAGCCATCGGCATCCGTGGGTAGGTCTGGGCCTACAAGGCATTTTGAAGTGGTTTTTGATTGTTCGAGGGCTAAAATCAGAGACGCCGACTGCTCGCTGTGGGGCTGGAGCTCCATCTCTGGAGCAGCCAGCGTCTCATCAGGCAGCAGTCCCATGAGCAGGACCAGCCGCCGAGCTCCGTGCAGCGCCAGCCGCCCCGCGGAGCCGCCAGCCAAGGCAGCTCCTCGCCCCCTGCCTCCTGGGCCTGCTTTTGCCAAAGCGCTGCTTTCCCGGTGCTTTCGGGGGCTCAGCCTGCGTGAGGCTGGTGAACCACGTGGCCTTCCCGCCAGGCTGGGCAGCCGGGCTGTGTTTGGAGCTGGTTCTGGTTCCGCCGCAGAGCTGCAGAGCGCCACGGCTCCCGTGAAGGGGAGGCCTCGTTTGCAGCTACAGACAATTAGCGCGCTGCTGACACGATGGAAACGTGCGCAGGCTGCTCTGCCTGCCGCGTGCCAGGTGCAGGGGGGACCTGGTGCTGTTGTGCAGCATGCCGCTTCCTGCCGCTCCCCGCTCCCACTAACACCTTTTTATAGTTTTTCTTCATGAGTACTCCGTGATACCTGAGAAGTTCAGCAAGACTAGCTGGGCAATTCGTGTCTTCCCTCCCGTTTCACCTGCCCGGGGCTTCTGGGCTTTATCTTTATTTAATTTTATTTATTTTTAATTTCAGCTGGTGGGTTATTCGGTAAATCCAACCCAAATGCACCTACTGTAGCAGGAGGGTCAAGCTGGTATGAAAGTATCTGCACAATGGCAATTGACTCCTAAAAAACGTCTTCATTAAGTCGCCATCAGCTGTGCTGCTGTTGCTGTTTGTAAAGCTGTTGTCTGTCCTCAACTTGTTTTTGCAGCAGGTTTTGAAAAGCCATTCAGAATTGTGCAAATATGTGAATATAATTGGCTTTCCGATTTCACAGCTTATCAGAATGAGAAAAGGAGAAGAGGGGAAAACCCGAGATATTTCAAAGACAATAAGTGCATTTGATGTAATGGTCTATGATTTTGTCTTTTGTTGTTTAACCCAGAATCGAAGAAACAGATGGTAAGATTTTCTAGGAAGCTCAAAACAGAAGCCAAGCTAATACAAAACTGTTCAGCTATCAGACAGGGTAAATCCATTCTGCTGTTTTTTTTTTTTTTTTTCCCAAATCACAACCCATCAAAAGGAAGGTTTAGCTTCATAAAAAGATATTTACCAGAAAGCTTTCTGCAGAGGAGAAGGGCATGCTTTGTTAAACCAGATGCATTTTATTTTTCTTGGAACCAAGATTTATGAAAGCAGTAAGCTCATATTTCTCCATATACAGTAATTGGAACTCATTATGCTAATTGTATTTCCATTATCACTAATTAACAATCATAGTGACCTGGCCCACAGTCTAATTTGTCTTTAATCTGTTTTTGTATAGGGAGTTTTACCCTGTAATTTCAAGGTGATAATTCTATTCAGCACAACTTTATTGAATAGTAGAGTGTAGTACTTGTAATATTTAGGGCTGTTCCCATTCATATAGTTCAAAGGAAGGGGGAGCTGGATTTGTTCCCGTCCGTGCCGGTGCGTTAGCGAATCCAGCTCCCTTTGGCCCTCTGTGTAACCCACCTGTGTCATGCTTAACCTGTACTCCGGTTATCTAGAGCCGCTGGAGGCCGGGCCACATTCGCTGAGGGGATTTGTGAGCTGGAAGAAAGTGTGCGCGTGTTTATTGGTGTATAAATCACTGGGAATCTACTGTTTTTCACGCTGTGACACTCCACCTGCAAGAAAACAGGATTTCCCTTCAATGGTGCGGTGTAAACATGTCCTGTGTCCTGGGGGGAGGAACGTGGAACCCTTGTTAGTTTAGCACGAGAAGTGCTTTGCCTTTTTCATTTAGCTTAACCAGCAGGTAAGTCCTGGCTTGCCTCTTGTCCGGGCTTTGCTGGCATGGAGGCGTTTTGGTTTTTTGGGTTGTTTTCCGCAGGTTGCGGGGTCAGGGATAGGAGTGCTGCTGTGTCCCTGTGGTTCCCAATCCCTTGCTACACTTGCAGCTGCGTTAGAAAGACTTGCTCCTGCTCCCTGCTCCGCGTGCGGCACCTCCGCTCCCGTGGAGGCTCCCACGGAAGCTCTCATGGAGGCTCCCATGGGAAGCAGTGTGGGAGCCGCCGGGGCCGTGCAGGAGCTGCTGCTCCCTCGCCAGGCCACGAAGCAGAGCGGAGCCCCTCATCAGCACAACAATCTTAATCAATGCTTTCACCGTCTGGCTCTCGCTAGCAAATGGAGCTCCCCGTTGATGCTTCCCGGCCTCCCTTCTGTTCTTCCAGATGGCGTACGTTCCCGACGTTTCATTACCCTTCCCTGACCACGGCCGAGCCCGGCTCCGGCGCCGGGATGCTGCGTGCCCTGCGCGCTCTCGCCCTGCTCCCGCCCGCCGTGGCTCGGGCACTTGCACTCGTCGCCCTCTTCCCCTCTCGCCGTGGTGCTTTGCACAGAGCCGTTCCCATGGGGTGGCCAGCTGAGCGCTGCCGGCACGTCCGCCTTCACCATCTCGTATCCTAGTGACCTCCGAGTCCCTATGAATGTTGGCCGCAAGCAGGCTGGTTTTATCCTCCCATCTCAGACCTTCCTTCGTGTGCTCTGTGAGCAAGTGCCCAGGGATAAATCCTGGAGGATGAATTCAGGATACAGTAACTGCTTCCTTTTCTTTGCTCTCTCTCCTTTTTTTTTTTTTTTTTCCTAGAGAAGATAGCAGGAGTTGATCTGCTTCACATTATGTGCAATTACCTTGCTGCTGACTCCGATGACGTGATACCGTCAGCATCAGGTCAGGAGAACTGGATTTCCTGGATGGAGCGCTTTGATTCATGCCTTGCTCCTGCCGAGGTGTTTATTCTGGGAAACACATTGCATATCTGTGCTGTAAGAGGGAAAGCAAGCGGGAGCAATCACTTCTGCCCTGAGGGGCTCTGCAAAACCTTGGCCCTTGCCGGGTGCTCTGCCGTGGAGCATCCCCAGCGTGTGAGCGGCCGCGCGAGCCGGACCCCGAGCCCCGCGCCCGCCTAATGGCATTAGGGGCACACGGGATGGACGTGTGGGGCTGGGGCTGAGCATCTACATTGCAGAGACCACAAATCAGGCAGTGGGCAGATAGATGTGCGGAGTGAACGCCGTTTTTCTGGAGTATCTGACAGAACTGGAAATCACAATGCTGGGAGATTTTATCACGGAGGATTTTCAATTTGTTGTTTGGAAGGATGGGTCGGTTATCATCCTCTTTATCCGTAACGCCTAAAGAATGTAAATAATCTTCTTGTAGCCATTTTTCATGTAAATTTTGTATCTAGATGAGGTATATTGCCTTCTAGGTATTTTTCCTCACAAAGGCACATAAGGTTTGTTTTGTGATTTGTTTTTTTTTTGTTTTTTTGTCCTCCTGATGTAAAAAGCACCACAGACTAACACTTTCATTCATCATGGGGGCTGATAGAGCTAACGGTGCAGAGAATGTGTTGTCTTCAGAAAGACAGGCTGTAGGGAAATCCTGACCAGTTAGTTGTAAAGCAAAGCAGAGGTTGTAATGCAGTGTCAAAAGCGGGGTGTGAGCTACTTATTCTAAAGCAAAGCTTGCACCTTACCCTCCAATTTAGTCTCCTTCTTAGCTGTTCAGTGCAAAGGTTTCTCGGCTCCGGTGATTTGTATGAGGCTCTCTCAAACCAACTGGCCCTTCAGGAAATGCTGCTCCTCTCTCTGTTCCTTCAGTGCTCTTTGCCTGGCAAGGCAGGAGGGCTTGGAAAATGGAATGCCACACACTGCAGGATGATGGGAAAAAGAAGGAATTCTGAGCAGTTCTGGTTAGGATTTTCTGATCCGAGGAGACCTTGCAGGCTAGTGGCCTCCACAGTGTAGCAGCTCAAGGGGCTTCCCCAAGGAAGGGGCTTCCTTGCCGTCCTGCCGTTGTGATCTCCTTTCAGATACGTCGTTTATCTCTTCTGCTGACTTGTCACTGTGACTTGGGTCATCTCTTGCATCTCTTGCACCTTTATGCAGATGTCCTCCGTAAAGAAAAGCAAAGTAAGTGCACCATATTTTGAACTTTGTCTGGTTTGTACCTTGAGTTCAGTTCAATTCAGTGAATTCATTTGGCATTGAATCTTATTAAACCTTCATCAGCTAAATTGACAAGTTATCAATTATCAATTTCCATTCCCTTTGCTAATGAACTCTTACAGACTGGTCAATTATCCTTGAAGACTTTCTTTAGTAAGCTAATAGGCTGAGCACCTCGAGTCTCTCGTTTCAAGGGACATTTTTCCATTCCTTTGTTCATTTCCCTGACTCCAAATTCTCTTCCGTCCTCCGACATCCTCAGGAGGTGGAAGTGCCGGCGGGTCTTCCCGGCGGATCCTGCACACTATGAGGAAGGATGCAGCTACATGCCTGGCCCTGCCTGCCCCGCGTCTGCTTGGTTAGCAACACATCGCAATTCCACAGCTTTCCAGCAATTCCAGCTTTCTCCAGCAAATGTGTGTTTGTTGGTGCTGAGGATCATACGAGTAGATGTTTGGTCCCTGGATTGGGAACGAAAGGAAGGTCGGAGGGAGTACCCGTGAGGATGATATGGCCGTAGGGATCCCTTAGGTGGGGATTCGTGCCAGTGAATTCCAAATCAGAAGGATGGAGGGAGCGCTGCAAGGGGGCCCCTTGGGAATGGGGCTCTTGGGAAAGTTCTAATAAGTCCTGCTGTTGGTGATGCGGGTGCCCGGTGCTGCTAAGTGCGAGACGCTGGCGAGGAGCGTGGTGGAGGCTGCCGGGGAGGACAGTGCGTGGGGAAGGGGCAGCGGGCCGTGGGCGCCTGAGGCTGAGCCCGTGGCGGGCAGGGCGCTGCAGAGCAGCCGGAGCGGGATTCGGAGAGAGCTGCTGCTCCTGGGGCGAGAGCTGGGATGGCCCTGGTCAAATATGAACCCAGCTATTTTTCAATGATTTCATTAATACTGTGGACTCTTGCATTCAATCATTATCGAGAAGCACCAATGAGGGGAAAAATACAACAGGATTGACTTTGTGAGGAACCTAAAATACTGCAGCAAAATTCTTCAAAGACATTTAAATAAAATGAAGCCAGCTCTTCTGATAGCAGAATACTCCAAACACAATGTGTAATCAGTCCTTTTTTTCCCTTTGTATGAAACATAAACTCAAAAACTGGAAGCTCTCGTTGCTAGGCTGGAAAATTTTCCGTAAATCTGCGTAAAAATTCAAGCTCAACTGAAAAAGAAAATCTCCATTAATGTTGGGCGTTTATAACTTTTACACAATAATAAGGGCAAGCTGCAATATTTACCGTGGGTGAATCACAGTCTGCAGGGCTCTGCAGCCGCCCTCGGTGCAGGAAAAGCCGCTGGTGCCAACGGGTTTAAATACGTCCCAAGAGCACAGTGTTCCGAAGCATCAGCACGCTACAGCACAGCATTCTCGCTCAAGGAAATACTCGTCTTACTCTTTCAGTCCGTAAGATGAAATAAATGGAGAGCCAAGAGCGATTTACAGCAACAAAATAGATGTAAATTCATTACTTCATTCATTGCATTCCAGGAGTACGTCAGAAAAACAAGGAGCTGCTTCCACAAGCAACAATGAATTTCTGCATCTTCAGATGCATCTCCTGTTCCATTTTCTACCTTTAAACTGAGCTTAGCACAAATGTATTCCGAGTAGCCTGTAGTATTGTAGGAGCGATAGATCATCAGCTCTTTCCAAGATAGTGAACTAGTTCTGGGGTGCAAGGGGAACCCCAACGGCAACAGACACAAACTGAACTACAGGAAATACTTACTAAAAACCAGGAAAAAAAAGGACATTGTACTTGGAAAGTGGTTGCACAGCGTGGCAGGTTGCCTAGGGAGGTTGTGGAGTCCCTGCCCTTGGAGACAGTCAAGGCCCAGCTGACCATGGACCTGGGCAACCTGCTGCTGTGCGATGCTGCTCCGAGCAGGGAGCTGGGCTGCTTGTGCCTCCAGAGGCGCTGGTGGCCCCAGCATTTCACACTGCTCTGGCTGCTTGTTCTTTTATGGAGCTAAATAATAATAGTGGGCCTCGTGATGGTGGCTACAGCCCCACCACTGCATCGGGAGCCGCTGCGTGTCTGTAGCCTGTGCCCATTGTGCAGTTGCTTTGGGAGCCCTGGATCCACACTGGCCACTGCTGCAGCGCGTTTGGTGTCTGGTGATGGAGAGAGGCAGATGGTGGTGGGTCCTGTTCCGCACGTTCTCCATGTGAAGAGCCCAGCCATTTTGTGGCAAGGTCAGTGGATGAAGCAGCTGATACATCTTGGTGCGTGACACAGAGCGTGCAGCTGGCCTTGTCCCCGTGTGTGCCAAAGGGGGAGAGAAATTCCTGCACCATTGAAGACCGTCCCTGGAAAGCTGTGTGAGCTTGCGGGAGAGAGGCCAGGTATTGACACCCTTCGATAGCAACTCTGCAAGCTGAATTGAACTGATCCGTGCTTCATGGGGCCCTTCTATCTGTGCCAGCCACGAGGAATGAAAGGAGGAAACTAGGACTGGAGCTACGGTGCAGACCAGTCCGGATCGTCTGCTGTGCTTTGTGGAGCCTATGTCTCCCTCCAGAGTTTGAAG
This sequence comes from Nothoprocta pentlandii, assembly GCA_013398315.1. Lineage (NCBI taxonomy): Eukaryota > Metazoa > Chordata > Aves > Tinamiformes > Tinamidae > Nothoprocta > Nothoprocta pentlandii. The sequence continues at coordinate 148,474 of VZSG01000478.1, read as the reverse complement.
ACAGAAAGGATGGTACTGGTATTACATGTGTGGAGCAGAACGCGCCGACACTCGGAGCGGCCCGTGCCAAATTCGTGAGCTTTTTACTGTCTTCTTTGTGAGAATCCATAAAAAGTCAGACCAACGTTTTCTGAAAGATCTGAAAAAGTTATTGAAAAATGGAAATGCATGTTTTATGTGACTGAAGACTCTTCCCCTTCGAGCAAGGAGATTCTATCAAAGGGAACAAATGCATTGCAAGGAAAGGCTATCACATCTGCAAATGCAAGCTCCAAATACCTCTGATTTTTGTTTCCTTTTGGTTTTAAGTTCTAGTTTAATGGATTTTTTTTTTAAGGATGTAATGGATTGGCACAGTTGCAAAGCACAAAGAAACTAGAGATGAAACTGATGTATTGTGTAATGTTGACCAAGAGCACAGCATCCGTGCTTAACCCACCTCATCTTCTCCTGTATTTGCCTATAGGCGTCCCTTATGAGAATGGGCTGCTCCAATAAACAGAGGCATAATGAACTAAATTCTTAAAGATGTACTCTGTCATCATTCACAAATTACCAAGTTTCATAATAACTTTTGCTCTCTTGTATTCATGATCTACAAACCTCTAAATTGTGGTCAGCGAGAGAACCTACCGCTGTCTAAGTGGTGGGATGGTTGTTTGCAGCACGTGCTCAGCAACATCCGCTCCTTTCTCCCCTTGATTTTTCATCACTCCCATTTAAAGCGAATGAACTAATAAGGAGAGACGCTTTGAGGAAAACTGTCCCCGCCAGAGCACGCCCGGGTGCCAGCCCACATTTGTGACTCCGTGCTGGAAGTCACCGCAAGCGTCACTCAGACCCTCCTGTCTGTGGGTCGAGGAGAAATTAATTAAACGTGCGGCTCTCAGCTGCGAGGTGGCAGGAGAGCTGCAGTGGTTTCCAGCGAGGGATGCAGACCTAGGGTCCCTTTCCTGGTCACCGGAGCGCTCGCTCGTGCCACGCTGGCCTCCTGGTCAAGAGCAGGTTGCTGAGATTCTCCAGTGGGGGGACCTTGACATGATGTCTAGGTGACTTGTTTGAGATGATTTCTGGTCATTCCTGGTCATCTGTCAGAGCCTGCGCTGCAGATCCACTTCCCTGTGCATTAAGGTGCTGTGAAGGACCCTGCCAGTCCCCTCGGTCTCCTGGCTCTCCAAGGAGATGTCCGGGGCAAGGGCACTTGCTTGGGGCAGGTAAGTTGCATTTGAAACCTGCCAGCGTCACCTCCCCGCTCCAGACTAAATCCAGTTGCATTCCTAGGGCCACAGCTGGAAAGCTAGTTTGTGGTTTTATTTTTGTTCTTTTCAAGCCATATTCTTAGTGCGCTCTGTAATAAATCTTCCTGTTGTGATTATGTGCAAAAAGACAGTGACTGGAGACAGAGCAGAGCGCTACCAAAATAACCGCCTCGGTGCAGAGCAGCCGTGCCGCAAGCACGGGCGCGTTTGAAGTGGTGCAGCGGAACGGGGCAGAGCGGGAAAGAGGAACCAGAAATTAAAAGCGAGCCCAGCTGGGCACGCCGGCCGGAGGACGGGCTGCCTGTAATTTGTGAGGCTGGGCGGTTTGGGAGCGTGCGCTGCGTTGACAGGGGAAGGCAGGAGCCCGCTCGACCGGAGCGCCGCGGTGCCAATTTGCTCCCTGGGCTCCGGGGGTGTCCCCGCCGGCCACGCTGTGCAGAGCAGGGCACCCCCCGGGGCCCTCGGCCACACCGGTCGAGTGGGGACCTTAGAGCCGCAGCGGGACGAGCGGCGACCTTGGAGCCTCCCCTGCGGCTCCGCTCGCCACGGGCAGGTGTGCGGGGAGAGGAGACTCCCCGGAATCCAAAACCTTTCACTGGGACGAAGTTCTCAATTCTTTCCCGGTAAAGCTTGCAGAAACCAGCAGCTTTTGAAATCTGGACTGCAAAAGTACAGTTCAAAGTTAAAAATAGGGTTATTTGATATAGGATTATTTATAGGATTGATAGTCCTAGTATTTTGCTAGTTTTTCCCATGTTACCTTAATTTCAGTGCAAAGCTTAAGCTTATGAAAATCTGCTCAGTGATTTTGGCTATTTCTTTCTTGGGAGGTGGCAAGGTTTTATCAATACTTGAAAGTTTGGGACTGATGGATTAGCGTTTTTTCCTAAGTGGCCAGTGAGTGCATTTCTGCTTGGAGCCAGTCTTTATTACCCCTCGAAAGGCTGTGTTTTACTTTCTCTCATACTAATTTCTAGCAGTTTTTTATTTTCTGAAAGAATTAACTTCCCAGGAATTCCTAGAAATATACATCTAGTTCAAAATCTCTGAATTAGCCGGAGTTTCTATTAAACTGTAAGTAAGGTACTTACCTGAGAAATATGTGTTTAAAGGAACCACTAAACTTCATGGCTCTATCGATATGTACTTATCTCCTAGTGCTATACATGTTTAATATATATGTAAATAAGAGTTATTAGCAGAGATTGCATGTTTGGCTCTAACTGTAGGTACCAGAAGATTGCCCTGGGGATCCTTTAACCTCCTCTGTGTTTTATTCCACGGGAGGATGATAAGGTTTCTATTGAATTAAATTTAATTTTATTTAAACTATCTTGATACGTACCCAGAAAGCCTCTATTTAAAGGAAAATGTATATCTGATTCCAGAGACTCAAAATGGATACTTGGGTGCTTCTCCTTGGCCACGAGGGAATATGACAGGCACGTTTTATTTCAGTATTACCTTAATTAGGTGAGAGCTGTTTGGGAAGCACGCGGAGCCCTGTGACTTGATAGGGACATTTTCCAACCTTAGAAACAGTCTTTAAGAGCTACCCCTGTGTATCAGTGCGCAGGGCGAGCAGACACTGATTGACTGCCATCTATTTCTGGTCTCCTGGCAGGATTTTTCCTTATCGAACCCGCAAGTTGTGTCAGTTCTATCCCTTCATATTCCTTTGAATCGGATTCTCTCCTCATTAATGCTTATGAAATGTCACTTATATTCCCGGCGTTTGTGTTTGGGAAGGGTTCGTGTGCCGTGTGTGCGTGCCCGGACTCGTGTGATGCCCCGACTCCTGTGATCCTCATGCCTGCCCCCGGAAGCCGTGGGATTGCAAGCCGTGGGACTATGGAAGGAAGACACATCTTGGCTTTAGTGAATTGAAGGTAGGAATTGGCTTCCTAAAACAAGCTTCACTTGTTTTGTGAAGCTCTAGAAAATCGGAAAGGTTGTCTGAAGTTATAATGGAGGGCTTCCTTCTTTTTTTGATTTTTCTGATGGAAAACCACTTTTCTCTCATGTACGAGTTAAGTCCCGGAAGGTCGTGCCTCATTTAAGGTCAAGCTTCCATTGCCTGCTGAATTCTTCTCTCCTTGGTCAACGCCTCTGTCAAGCACACAGCTTTTAGCCATTCATGTAGTGGCTAAATGAGGAATCCCAAAGCATTCGGACGCAGTAAGTCACAAGAGATGGAGCCTTGTTGCAGGTATTGCAGATGGAGTCCATGCAAGCGGGAGGGGACGGTGGCATCCTCCGTGGATGGTGGGGATGCCAGCGCCGCGTGCGGGCACCTCTGCTGCTCCGGCAGCACCAAACCCGCGTCAGCTTGTGAAGCGTTTACCCTCTCTGCAGAGCAGATGGAGGGGAGACGCTCATGTGAGTAAATATTTGCCGTATATGGACTCGCAATCTGGCTGCATCCCTGCTTATGCGCTCTAATTTATGGTTTTTAAACAACAAGGAAGGGACCTCAGAAGATTCAGAGGTTCATCTGGATTCCCATAAACACCCAAAAACTTGGATGCTTTCCCCTGCCTCAATTGCAGTTGAGACTTTGCCATTTCAATGTGAATTTTGGTAAAAATTCTTTCTGCAGCAACACATCTAATGCTTTCAGTTCCACTCCCATCAAGACACAATAGATGCCGGGTAACTGCATAGCCATCTTCTTTAAGAAGCAATTCAGATCAAGAACCTATGCAAGAGAAGTTGTATTTGGGTGCCAGATGCGTCATGTTATCCATGAACTCATCCACCATCTCTTCCATTAGTTAAAATTCCAAAGCATTATTCACCTAGTGGAAGAGGAGAGGAAAACAGGGAAGTTTTCTTAATTATACTTTTAAATTATTTTATTCGGAAGATTTATTGGAAGGAGAAGAAAACCCCCTAAAGTTCTGAAGGAATATTAACATAACATGCCTGTAACTCAAGCTGTGTTTAATGAGAGGTGCTGTTTTTTTCTGCCATGAGGGCTACAGTCCAATGAGTGATAGCTCTGAAAGAGGTCACATACATATTCATCAAATTCGACATGCACATGTAAACTGGTTTTAATAGGCCATGACAGCACAAGTTGTGTCAGGCAAATAGCTGCACATGTGCTCATTCCCTAGACTGGCATATTTAGCCATTATCACTCTGGTATCCATGGATGAAATATTAGCTTGTTAACTTAAGACCATCAGTTGTTGCTGATGCCTAGTGGCAACCAAAAAAGCACAGATTCCCTCTGCAACTTTATTATGTGCAGAGCTCCAACTGAATTATTGCAATTTCGTTGCAATATTGCCATTTCCTTCCCTTATTTATTACAGAGGATATTTGCAAGTGATAAATTGGCATAGAGCTCCAATGTAAATACGTTCCGAGGATGCTGTGAGGATTGGATCCTGTCACTGCCGTGCATTTCTCGCGCTGTGCCTCTGCCTGCAGCATGGGCAGTGATTGCTGCAAGGCTGGCACGCGCCTACGCTGCCCCCGTTTCTATCTGCGTGTTAACGGACCCGCAGCAAGGCAGCACACCCCAAACGGAGTTCAAGGCTGGTAGGCTCCCGGTGGTCACGCCGAGCTGTGGGAGCCTGGCTTCCCTAAAGCCGTTCCCGGGCTTTTCCCGAGGAGCTTGTGCAGACACGGAGAGCTAGTGAAAGCAGATGTCAGCCTTGGCCAAGGTATGGGGTGTGCTGCATGGCAATTTAAAAGTAATAAAACAAGTCAGCACTGAGGCAGCTCTTCCCAGGACAGAGGGAAATATTTCCCTCTGTAAACTAGGCCCTCCCCTTTCATGTCAGATGAGGCGAGTGAGCTGCCCAGGTCAGCGGGACAAAATCCTTGGTGCACAAACAGGACACAAAGGGGGCATTTTGAATGAACCCCTTGGCTCTTGACGGCTCGGGGAAGCTGTCAGGAGGCTGGAAGGAGCTTCCCAAGTTCCATCCGCAAGGACAGTCAGTGTCCCCTGCGGCCGGCAGCACCAGCCGTGAACTCCTGGCACGAGCTTTAATCGCGAGTGCCGTCCCCACTGCACGTGGCCCTGCCCCTGAGAGGCTCCTGGTGCCAGATCCGGTGTCACGTTGCCTACGGAAGCTTCATCCCTTTGGAGAGGTGCTCCCTTCCCGGGGAACGTGCAGTGACCCGCAGCCGCAGGGAGCCACACGAGGACAGCGCCGGAGCGGAGGCTGTCGTCTGTGCACCTTGTGTTTGTGATTTCAGACACCCGCACGGCTGTGGGCGCCACGGGCGAGAGGGAAAGCATGTGCAATTAAACTCCCGAGACAGAGAAGTTCATCAGTTACTGTGTGCTCCCCACTAAGCGTGCCAGCTGCGAGGAGAGCTAGATTTAAAGAGGAATCTCTTTTGCTAAGGAAAAGTTCAGCATTTCCCTTTTCTGAGGGGTGAATTTGAAACTGCTCCATTCTTACAGAAGGTGGTGCGTTTTGAGAGGGTTTTCTGTGCTGAGCTGTGTGTCTCAGTCCTCTGAATTTGACAGGACCTGGGGTGGAAAAGACAGGAGACCTTCTGCTGCTGCCCCCATGTTAGTCACCTTCTGGCCATGTAGAAGTGAGGACGGCTCTGTAGCCTGAAAGAGCAGCCTTTGTGTCCTGAAAGAAGTGTTTTTAGCCTTGCCTGTGGCAACTTCAGGTCATTTTGGCCATTTTACGTGAGTAACGTGAGTGGTTCTTGTTGGTCTCCATCATCTCCAGGCTGGGAGGTTTCTCTTCATGGCGACGTTGGAGTCAAGGGGTCTTCATGTGCGGGTTACACCAAGATGAGTGTTTCCAAACCTGAGGCCTTTCAGACAGCGTCTTCCTAGGCAGTTGTGCAGAAAGAGTCCAGCACAAGGGCTTTTAGGTGCCGCCCTAATGACAATGACAACACTTGGAGAGTAGCAACACTGAGAGTTGACACAAGTTAATCTTTTACTGTTGCTCCATTTCGTATTTGTTAATGCAGCAAGTCTGATTTCAGATACTTGGAAAGAAGACCCAAGGTTGCCCCACTATTAACTGTGGAAGGAGAAATGTATCCTATAAAAAGACTTTATCTTTTTATTAAAAAATGCACTAAGTCGTGGGAAAATATTCAAAATGAGGAATGATCTGATAAAAAGCATTAGGAGCTTGGCTTTGGCTCCTACGAACTTTTTTTCTGAAAGAGAAGGGATGTGTTTGTATATTTCTTATCAAACAGCCCCCAGATTTATTTATATCAATCATTCCTGCAACATGACATGTGAATTAGCAATACTATTTCATTTTGCGTTACAGCAACATCATTTTTGATTTTGTCTAGAAGGGGATGCTTTCCAAAAACCTCCGAGCAACTGCAGGGCTGGGTGCTCTTGTTGACGTTGGAGAGCAGATTTTGGTGCCGGCGGGGCGAACAGCACGTTCTGTTTGTGGCAGAGCAGAGCAGAGCAGCGTTCCTGCCGCGCTGCTCGCGCCGAGGGGCCAGTGCTGCGTGCCGGACCGCGAGCAGCAGCCGTGCTTGCAGGGCACCTCGCTGCCGTGCGCACGCTGCGAGCCCTGCCGCGGCAGCCGCCCCGAAGGAAGACGTACCCCAGCTCGCGGTGGGAACCCTTCATTTGGCAGCTTTTTCGTGTCTTTGTGACAGGCTATTGAGCCTTTTCTTGGCAGTGAAATAAATAAAGTCAATAGTTAGTATCTGTGAAAGTGCATAGGACTAAGTGTTAAGCTTAGTACAGCTGTTCCCGCAGGTTTTGCTTCCGTGACCCAGTCCTCTTGGTGCCGTCCTTGCAGTTTTGATGACTTTACTAGAAGGGAATTGCTCAGGAAGGAAGCAAACTCCGAGCGTGGCCGAACTCCACAGCCATGGGGGCTGTGGTGGGAGACAGGACGCTGGTCCCTGCTGAATGAAGCACCCTGCTCGCGGCAGGCGCTGGGGCTTGTGTGGGAGCAGATGCCCGCAGCATGGGAAGCAGGCCTGCATGCCTCGCTCTTCCCGCTCTCTTCCGAACCGCTGCTCGCCGGTGTGGAGGAGGAGGAGGAGGTGGCGCCTGGGTCCCTGCCGCCCCGCGCAGGGTTTCGGGGCGCGGGGATGGAGGTGCCCGCGGCGCCGCGTGCCGAGCGCTCCGGCCGTGCCCGGCACGGGCTGGGCGCCCGTGCTGCTCTGCGGGAGGGGAGAGGCGCCCGTCCTGCCGCGCAGGGGGAAGGGGACAGGGCTGCAAACGCCGCCCACGTGGGTGGTGGAAGCAGGATAAAGGGGAGCTGCCGTTACGGTGCGCGGAGCCCGGACCGAGGCCTTGCCACACGCGTCACGGGAGCCCTGAACCCGTCCCAGAGCGCAGCGTTCCCAGCGCTCCCGTTCGCTCCGGGCGCCGCTCCCGCTCCCGGAAGGCTGGGAATGCCGCAGGATGCACGCGAGGGCCCCTGGGCGCTGCTGGCCGTCCTCGGGCGTGGGGCTCACGGGTTCGCGAGCCTTGGGGACGCGGACGTTCCCCTGGTGGGCAGCGCCGGCTGCAGACACGAGGAATCCTCCAGCACTATTCGCAACACTTCAGCGCTGTCGTAGTCGACCCCTGGCAAGCTGCATCCCGGCACAGAGCTTCCAGGCACTGAGTGGCCAGACACACAGGGTTTGCTCTGTGACAAATGACTGTTTGAAGGGCCCTTAAAAAACACTGAGACAAGCTCACAGCGTGGCTCTGCAAAGCCCTTTCCCAGGCTGCAAAGGAGCTACGGGAGGGCTTGGCGCAGCCCCTGCGCTACCTGCCTCTCCTGTATGGCCTCGTGCCTCCCGCAGGGACGTCTGGCTCCCCCTCCATTGCCTAATGACATGTCTTTGTACTTTCTGCTGAGACGTTTCCTCATGTCTTTCAGTCACGCAGACATTATCACTCCTGGGTGTTTCTGTTCGGCGTGGGGAGCGCTGCTTTTACAGGGGTGGGACGCAGGAAGGTCATTGTGGCCACCAAGCCCCGTTCTGGCCTGCGCCTTTGTCTGTAAGAGATGAGTGAGCTCACTGGCGAGGTGCAGGAAAGAGGCTGGGTGCCCTCAGGATGAGCACGCGCCGAGCGAGAGCTCGTGCCATGCCGGCAGCCCCAGGGGGTTCACCAGAGCGGGGTGCTACCTCAGTGCAGGGGTGCCAGAGGTGTGTCCTTGGGTCAGGAATGCTGTGGGAAGTGTGTTTTAAAAGGCAGCACAAACCGATTACCGTTAGATTCGTGCATTGGCAATAAACAGGTACCTAGAAGGGAGAGGTGAAGGAAAAGCAGCGGGAATTGCTGCACAACACATGGTGCGTGTTTTGGGGCCCAGCTGTGAGTGTTCTCTGGGGTCCTTGGTGCACACCTTGCATTTTACTGGGGAAGGCTAAGCTGGACTGATCAAACAGGAGCAATGCGAAGAGGGACCAGTTACCGCTTGCATGGTGCCATAGGAGATTGTCTCCTAGACCTTGATATACTCTTAGTGTACTGAAAATAGCCCAGGGAGGGGCAGCTCTCTTGCTGGGATTGTACGCATTAAATTGAAATTATTCTGCAGCCCTCAAAATCTCCCTTAAAAGTGCACATGAGCTTCAGGCCATCTTCTGCATTGTGCCCCGTGTCAAGGAATGCAGAGCTAGGGAAGCAAACCCCAAGGAGCTGAGGCCCCCGTGAGCCCTGCTGAGCCCGGATCAACTAGCTGGGCAGGGCTGGGGGACTCGGGCCGAGCCAGGAACCTGGTGTGTGAGCAGCCCTTGTGCTCCTTGCCTGGCATCCCGCTGGTGCTGGGGCTTGGGGTGCTCACTTTCCGCTGAGCCTGGAGGTGCAGGAGGCTTCCGAAGAGCCCCGGCAAGGTAATGAGGCAGGTATATGGTGAGAAGGAGACAGTTCAACTATCGGCTGCTGGGAATTTTCTATTTCTGGTGGAAATCTCCAGCGGAGCCATCCTGGTCTTACTGCATGCCAGGCAGAGCTCCCCATATGAGCCATGCAGAGCAGGAAGGTCCTGCTGGGGACGAGAGGTAGGTCTGTGCTTAACAGGAAGACCCGAGCCCCAGTCCTGCTCCCTGTTGTTGTGCTGAGCCAAGGTCTTCAAGGGCGAAGAAGGTGCCTCATGCAACCAAGCCCTGCTCTTCGTAGCTGCTTTCGATGTATAAAGTACGTCGGATATTTGTCCTTGGCTTTGCTTCCTGGGATAACTGGGCTTGGTGCAGTGTGTCATGCTGCTTGACTTGCTGCTGTGTTAATATTCATTCCCGCCATTCCCATGGCTTGGGCAATCTTATTCCCGTGACTTGGGCAATCTTATTCCCGTGACTTGGGCAATCTTGCTTGTACTTTTTGGCTGCATCGCTCAATGTGTGGAGAAGCTCCTCGTCGTGATGCCTGCAGCGGTGGGCACTGCAGCGCGGCCCCGCGTGCGGCTGGCTGGCGGGACACGGGGCGGGCTGGTGTCGAAGGGAGACAGGCAGAGGTGCCTCCGGCGCCTTCCCCTCCGCGGAACCGGCCCGCCCGGAGCGGGCACCGGGAATCCTTCCCAGTCTCCGTTAGCAACACTTTTATTTCCGTCCTGCTTGGCCACAGCAGGCTGCATCCCAGCGCGGAGCATTCCTTTCAGAGGGCCGGCACACATTCAAGTGCAGCGGATTTACTGTGAGAAAACGGCATTTTTAGGGGCTCCTGAAAATGCTGAAGTGAATGCTCTTTTTCTTTGCCGTATTCTTTCTCACAGCTTGATTCTCCACCTAGAAACCCCTGCTTGCTAAACACTTCCAGCGTTTCCTGCAGAAGGCTGAAAATGAGGTTAATGCTTTGAAATACAAGTGTCCTCTTGCTGCTTGTTTGTGACGCCCCGCAGGCTGGCGGAGCCCGGGCTCGTAGCTCTGTGGTTGGGGCGAGCAGGTCCCTATTTTTCAGTTGACCAAAGCAAAGCACTTTGCAGCTCTCCGGTTTGTGTGAAACTCCGCAGCGCTGCTCCGAGGTGTCTCTGCTCGGACTAGCTCGGCTGCATTCCTGAGGACAGTCCCATTGAAGAGAACAAAAAAGCAAGTTTTTTTCCACCAATATTGCCCTGTTCTTAAAACTCTCCGTATCTCCCTAATCAGGAGACTGATTTCAGGTGAGATAGAGCAAGCCACCAAAGTAACTTACTTTAGCTGAAAGTTTATTTCTTGAAGGGAACTAATAGAAATAAAGTCAGGCTGCGTCGCAAATCGGAGTTAAGACATTCCCAAGGAGATGATTAAATCCCTGTTCCAAGGGGGCTGAGTCCTGGCACTTCTGTTTGCCCCCGGACCAGATGGACGTGGCTCTGGTTTTGTTTTTGCTCTATGCAGAAGAGCCCAGAATCAAAGGGAACCTCTCCATCTTGTGCAGTGAATTATGTGCTGGGCGATTACGTGCAAATATCTATGGAAGTACAGGTTGTGTCTAGTTCCCGTAAAGCCCCTGTTTGTATGTGCAGACTTTTACTGTCTTCTGCCCCCAGGCTGGAGGTCTCGGGAGCAGCTTGTGAACTTGGTGCCCCTGCTCTTTCTGCGCTCGGCTTCGGGGTGCCACGTGTTGCATCCACCTGCACCCCCTCCCTTGGCACCCCCTCAATCCCCCCTCGGTAAGTTGATAGCCCACGTGCCAGCGGCAATCAGGTACGTTCGGGGGAGAAAAAAGCACCTTTAGGTGCTTTCCTAGGGCGCTTCAGCCCACCTAGGGAATGAACCATCTCCTGGAGCCGTTTGCCGCCACTCTCAAGGGCGCTTTGGGAGCAGCTGGAATTGGGAGTTGGGAATTGGGGAGCAACTGGAGTATTGGTGCTGCTAGTTGAGCCCCGTCGTGATGAAGATAGGCTGGCATGGCACTGCCTACGATGGGATCAGGGTGTTCAGACGGGCTGATGGGTGGCGTCGTGAAAGGCCTGATGGAAATCAAAGCTCAAGTGTTGCCTCCAGGAAATCCTGCTCCCCTCACATTGCTCCAGGAACACAGGGAGAACCTAAAGAACTGGATCTTAAGTGAGTAGAGCGTGTTTCCCACCACAGCAGTGCTCTCCATTAAATGCAATACTGTATTTCTGATGGGCAAGCAAATTGGTTTCTTTTGTTTGTTTTGTTTTGCTGGCATTAGCCAGGAGCTTAGATTTTCAATTTCCTAGAGTAAATTGTGCTTGTCTGGTTTTGAGGAGTGCAGAATAAAGGTGTGTAAATGTCTGTGTCGAGAGCGGCAGTGTAAGAGATGGAGTTCAATAGTGCAGGTGGTGTTGGGTTTAATCTAGATTGAGGTGAATATTTACCTGACTGTCACATGTTTTGTTTTCAAAATCGCCCCCCTGCTAACCGTTCTTGTGTTCCTACGGACTCCTTAATTATACTAATAACCAGTAAAAAGGGGTTTGGGTTTTAATACTGCATTGGAATGGCTGAGTCATTCAGGTGCTCCAGAGCTGGTGACTTGGGGCTTCCTTGCAGGCTGGCTGACTGGGACATGAGGTGAGGACATGAGGTATGTGGGTTCGTCTTGGCTTTGCCAAATAAGAGTTCCTGTTTTGGTGATGTTTGTTTTTTCCAGCATAATAGCTCCGTTATTAGGGTGCAAGTGGAAGAGTGTTCCTGAGCACACGTCTGCTGTTTTGGCAGTGAAATCAGTGCTGAGCTGATGTGCAAGCGCAGCCCGTGCGGGGTTCACAGGGACTGAAGCGGAGATAGCGCCGCGTGCAGCTGACACGCAGGTAGAGCCTGCGCGCGAAGGGAGATAAAGAGCTCACAGCCCCGTGGCATCAAATAAAGAGAGCAGTCCTTGTTCCATAGTCCTTATTCTAAGGACTATATATACCTATTCCGTAAGTCCTTATTCTGTATTTCATTATTATACATTTTAAAAGTGATCCATCGGTCACCAGCCCATTGGTAAGGAAAGGAGGGAGCTTCTGAACAGCAGCCACCAAATCTCCTTGCAGAATTCCTCCTTTGCCACTCGCCCCGCGGCGCTCGGTCCCCGCGTTCCCTCGCACAGGCTGGCCCCTCTCTCTTCCCTCCTGCATCCCGTTCCCTGGCTCTTGTCCATCCCGTCCTGTTCAGGGACCAACCTCCTCCCAGCCGCGGCGCTGAGGGCTGTCTGTGAGTCTTGCACCTTCTACCAAGTCAAGAGAGCATCTGTTGAAGAAGGGCCCTGCAAGGAGCTTTCCTGGAGGGCTGTGTTGATTAAATTGCCCCCTTCTATGTTTTGAAGACGTATTTTCCTTCAAGAGAGGGCGGCAGGATGGGTTTTCTGTTGAGCAACAGCTCAACTGCTCCAGAGAATCTGTAATTTCCAAATGTCTCTTGATTGAATTTGTGTATTAATGGTTATAAGGATCTTCCTCCTTCAGCTATCAATCATGTTTTATGGTATTAATTCATGGGAAATGATTAGAGCATCCTAAATAGGTAAAGATTTACAGGTTTAATATTAGCTGTTTGACTGGCATCTCTTCTTGATGTCATAGTGCCGGAAGACTGATTGGAGTGAGTTCATTTTTATGGAGTTATTCGTCATTAATGAACTGTTTCTGACTCCATCGAACATGTGCAAGGGACACAGAATCAGCTATTTGTTCTGAATATGAGGGACTGTCATTTAAGTGTTTTCCTCTTGCTCACCGTGCTGTGATCTCTGTCTTAAGCAGCAAGTCAACTTCTTCAGTTCCCCACGGATCCTCAGAATTATAGGAGACATGAGAGAGCAGAGACCTGGTAGATCAGTTCAGAAATGTTTCCTAGGGAAGGGTCGGCATGGAGGACACAAAATGCCGTGGGAAGCAGTTGGCAAGTTTGGGGTACTGAAGAGCTTAGGGGCAACGCAGGGAGGACCAGAGACGCAGAGATCGGATCTGGGAAGGCCGGGATGGCCAGGGGACACGGTTGACTTCTGCTGGTATGAAGCAGGAGGAGCTTGGTTGAAGGTTGCTCGCTTGGGGCCTAGGTGTACATTTAGACACATGCCTACATGGCTACATATATTTCCACAGCAAGGAGGGCAGCATTGGCATCTCAGCTCAATCTCCTGTTAAGAAGAAACGTCACTTGAATGCCGTTGTATCTCAGTGTTTAATCAGTTGTTTCAGGCGGGTAATAAACAGAAGCTTGGGGGTATTTCCTCTTATTTTGATACAGCCATTTTTCTTCTCTGAAAGGCACCACACCCTTTGACCTTATCAGAATGAAACACGCTTTTGATGTCATATAAATCATATGCTTCACCCTGCTATTCAGTAAATAGCAAGATCTTGATACCGTTCGCTTCTCATGTTGCCCAAATCGAGTTGATTATGCCCTTTAGGAATGAGGTAGGAGCTTTTGTTACCTGTCACGATGGAAGATGGATTAAACCAGTAGTTTCCAGCCTGCGATCCGCAGACCACAGAAGCTCGGCAAAGATGTAGCCGGTGCCGCGCGTTCTGCTTTGATTCGCCTGTTAAATCCCGTTCCAAGAACTGGAACACGTCAGCTGGCAAAGCTCCACAGGAGTTGGGGCAGCCTCCCTCCACCCCAAGAAGTGGCCTTTCTCCTTAGGCTCTGCTCAAGCTTTCCGTGGAAGCCATCAGCAGGGTCGTTGCCTCTGGGATCAGTGGGAGGGAAGGAGTCTTTACTGTGATCTTTGCTTAAGGTAGGCATAAAATGCTTGTGACTTTGCTGGCTTTTTCTTCCAAGAAGTTGTTGTGGAAGTGAGTTATTGCCGCAGAAAAAAAGCAGAACAAGGATGGAACTGGATTTACATTTTAGAGGTGGTCCGCGCGCAGCGCCTGGAGGGTCTTGTGAGGAGAAGTCACATCAAACAAGAAAGCCGATACTTAAATGTTATTGTTGTAAATAGAGGGGTTTAGCACTTTGACTCTGTTCCAGTACTCTGACTGCCTTCCAGAAAAATAAAGAACAAGCTTCAGAATGATTTTATTTTGCTTTGAAGGCCACTCACATACACTAAATTAGAAGAACTTTCATGTTGTGGTTAGAGAATTAGCTCAAAGAACATTTCAGTGCTCTTACTCGTGAGTTTTGTGTTCCAGAAAGGCATGTGGTTCTTTCTGATGATGTAAGTAACCATGGCCCGCCTCCCTGCTGCCCTGCCTGGTGAAGGGCAGCTCGCAGCAGCTCCGGGGAGAAGCTTTATTTACACAGCACAAAGGAAAACAGTCTCTTAAAGGCCAGCGTTAATCATGGACATAACAGCAAATCACAATAAATGTTTTTATTCTAGCCAAAAACCAGGCTTCTGGTCCTGCGAATAAAACACTGCCCTCGACGCCCCGGAGGCACCCGGGGGCTTCTCCAGAGGAGCCGGTTCCGACGGCACTGCGCTGGCTGTGCTGCATTCCTGGGGGTCACTCCGAGGATTTCCATGATACCCACATCTACCACGTGCCCATCAGTAAAGCTTTGGAGAGACCTTTCCTTCAGCTGCCTAGCAGGTAGCAGGACGTTTCCTTCTGCAGCTGCTTCCTCCGCAGGTCTGAAGAGCGCCCGGCTCTCACGTTGCTATAACGGTGACGTAGATGCTCAGGTCCAGCAGTTCTAACACCAGCTCCCGGGCCGCCTTCCTCGTGCTTTCCTTCTGATACAGTCTGCGGGTATTTACATTGAGATCTATAACTCCTTGAAGGATGGATCTGTATTGCAGCACTCCAGTTCCTTTAGTTTTCCATTTCTAGCCTGTTGTTTTTCATACTCCAAGGGAGATCTCATCCAGCCTAGCAATGATCTTCGTGGCACTGCCCTTCAGTAGCTGCTGCCCATGCAATCAAAGCAGGGCACAAGTTGTCAGGCTCTGGTGCTTCCTCGCGTTGTTCCTGAGGGATATTCCTTGCCTCTTTTCTCTTGGATGCTTTCTCTGCATGTGTTTGTGACTCTTTCTCCCTGTTCCACAAGACTGTGTTTGCTTGCAATTGGCGACGCTTTTGAGCAGATCTTGGCCGCTGGTAGAGCTCAATAATCATCACTTTTCTACTCTTTTGCAGTCATTCTTTTGTGATGGGCAAATGTATTTCTCAGCATAATCATGTCCCTTGGCAGGTTTGGTCTCATTCTTGTAATAGGAATGTTTATAGACAATGCACTCAATATGCCAGTTTGCACAGAGGTTGATTTTGCTTATCTACAGCCAAAGTTCTCGGCCCCTGGTGCACAACCAAACCATGTGTAAAAAGGTATTCGGCTCCGAATGAGATCACTAACATCTGTTGCTGCACATAACATTTAATCTTCCAACACCATCTACAACAACAGGCAGCTCAGAACGCAGAAATGGAGAAATCTGGGCTCTGAGCGGGAAAGCTTCACGTCCTCTTAATTGCCTCTTCCTTGGGTAGCTGTGGCCTCACTGAAGGCACGTGCCAAGAGGTGGTAAATGAGAGGGAGGCTGAAGCAGTCGAGAACGTGTGTTGATATTTGACTCAACGTGGCTACACTGTGCTAGTCACCTACGACTGCCTAAACGGATCCTTGTGTGAGCAATTAGATTAAATGCTTCAGAAATCTCTCCTGACCTGGATTGTTCTCCGCTTTCCACACACTCTTTGTCCATGAGTTTCTGATCCCAAGAGAGAAAACTGTGTGCGAGCTGTCGAGCAGCAGCTCACCACTTACTTATTCTGTAAGCGTGCCAGTGACTGCTGTCTAGCTGCCACGCTTGCTTGCAGTGGGATGGGGAGCATGTTGTTTTCTAAGAGACACAATAAGAATTGCGTCACAGAAGGATCCTCTTTCTAAGAACTAAAGCAAACACACACGATGTTTAAAGATATTTTTTGCACAGACCTTTTCCTGCAGGAGTGTTGGCAGATTTGCCTCGGTGTCTGCCCTAGCCAGTGCAGTCCTTGGTCTTACAGCCAAATGCAGGCTCTTAGCACAGAGCACCAGCAGTTTGGGTTAATGGGCTTGCTTGGATCAAGGAGCAGGCACATGCTTCCCTTTTTCCACCTGAGATTTCCCGGAGCACCCCGAGACTTCCTGTGTACTGTGTCCTGTTTACTGTGTAGCACACTGGCAGGAATCAGGTTCTCCAATTCCCCGTGCCTTTCCTTTTGTTCAGGGGATGGAGAGAGGACAACTGTTTTTCTAGTAATCCTGCCTGAGAGCTAAGTTGTGAGAGCATAAAACATCTCATGTACTCAAAAGGAAAGGAATCCTGTAGCTGGCTTGGTGGAAAGGATGCCCAAAGGTTGAAAAGCTCTTAGTTCCTATGCCTTGCTCTGTTGCATCTTTGTGGAGTCCTGGTGTTCAGAGACCGTAGGCCTTTTAGATGCACTTAGTGGTATATGTAATTGCATTTCCCTTTTAATCCTTGCCTTTAGTAAGCACTTTTTGCAGCACACTTTCGTGCTTGGGCTCTAGCCTCTATGCTCATAATCTTAATTGTAGGACATTTTCTTGTTGGATTGAGCAATGTCCTAGATGCTTGTTCTTTGGCAAAGACAATGCTGATTCATGCCTACATCCAATGCCTGCTAATATGCAGAGATTCCCCCGATGTCTGTGGTAAAATTAGTTTGTAATTCCTGTATACATTCCAGTGTCTCTTGCTAATCTGCAAATGCAATTTTTAGTCTTGGTGGTGAAATACATTCACTATTTCTCAGCTATCCTCAAGAAAATGAGGTCTGAGCCACCCCTACCAGGTGTCACAGAGATACGTTTTGACAAATGCCTATTTCTTCTCCCCTCTCGGTCACTCGGATCTATGGTATTTCCTGGATCCTGAGCTGAATGAAGTATCTGGGCGTTACAGAGTCTTCCAAGGTGCTTGGACCGTGCCATGGAGCTTTATTAGAAAACTTGTAAGGAGCCCAGCTTCTAGATAAATGCTTCTTTTTCTCTTTGTAAATGGGAGATCGTCTTGGTGTGTTTACAGGAACTGCCCAAAGTGCCTGGAGTCTGATAGTGCCTGGTAACCTCAGCAATCTCATGAATTCTTGATAATGTCACCCAAACCTCACACATTCTCTCCACTGCTTTTCTTAATCATCAGAACTCTCTCATCATTCACTGGCTGCTGTCTCAGACATAGATTCGTTATGCTTCTCTCATATGTCCTGAAGCTATGCTGGTTTTTTAAATACCAAAAAAAAAAATACTGTGGCAACGATAGTGGCAATAGCGTAAGAGACTGATGAAATAAAGTGAATTAAAGTTTAATGCCAGCAGTGGAAGTTAGTTATGACATTTTGGTTATATTGTTCTGTCTTGTAGAGCTATAGTCCCGACTCCTCGAGGAAGGGAAGGTTTATTGAGTGCTGTTGTACAGCGTTGTTGTTGTAAAGGTACCTGTGGGCCTGGTGCTGTTATGTTCCCCATCTCCTTGTCTGCTCTGAGTTCTCATTGACTCATAGATGTCACCTAAGGTTCATAGTCTTACACGGGCTCAGAGTCAGTCCCATTAAATTGAAATGTGGTCTCATGTCCTTGCAGGGCTCCTGGAGGTGAACCCACACCTCCATTTCCATGTGATTTGCGCCCCTTACCTGGTGTTGGGCCTGACGTTCCCTGCAGTGAAACCAGGGTTTGGCCTGCGCTCCCCAGCGCAGAAACCAGCCCGGTCTTCCCAGGCGGTTTGCGTGCCGGAGAGCCCGGCTTTGGCTCTGCAGCGGCCCGGGCTGCAGCACCACGGCACACGGAGCAGAGACTCGGAGGTGTTTGGCACGTCCTGCCCGCGGTCCGAGGCGGACGGGAGGGAACGCAGCCCTGCACAGAGGTGCTCGTGCGGATCACTCACTGCGGGCAGACCCTTGGGGCAGCGCGGCCTCGCAGTGCTGTGGCTACAGCAAATTAACTTGTTTGTCACAGAGCTCGGGGAGGCTCCCTGGAGAGCTCATAGAACCATGGAGTTGAGGGAGAGTTAAGTCACGCTTTCAAAAACTAAAAATAAGAAAGGTCAGGCTGCCCAGTGTACTCTTTTTGAAAGAAAAAAAAAAAAGAAGTAAAACTGGAATTCCTTTGCCAAGGACTCTGAAATATGCTAAAATGCAAATGTTGGTTTATTTTCAAAAGGAGAATTCGCTCACTGAATGCCAGCGTTGTTTTGAGCAAGTGCAATGCCGAGGATGTCAAGGTGTCAGATTGGAGAGCCGGATCATATGCGCACAGTCGTTGTTTAATCCGTGACCTTCACAACCCGACCTTGAGATTTTCACCAAAGTGCCGCTGTCCTTGCACTGAAACGTGACGAATTTGCACACAAACGGTACACTGAGGCACAAAACGGGCACACCTACAGTAACGCTGCCAGGTGTGGCTCTCTTCGCGACTCTGTGTGCTCCTGTGCTATGTATACACCACGTATGATGAATATATATTGATTTTTTGTCACGTGCATTACCAATCCCTGAAAATTGTGCACAGCGCTCAGGCATGCTTGCATAAGAACTGCTATCACCAGGGATGGAGCAATAGCTGCTCTTTATCGGGAGGGCAGGATAGGCTCCAGAAATCAAACAGATTCCCGAGTGATCGTAAATAGGGTGATCTCGAATCCAGTGGATGCATGGCAAGCAAATAAAAGTGTCATAAGGGAACGCCTTATGAATTCCCTTATGGAAGGGAATGTCATATGGGAATGCCTTTGCACGCTCATTTGGCTGTTCCTAGTGGCACCACAAGACAAAACAAGCTGGAAAGGAGACAGACGCTCCTGCCTTTGCAGTGGATGGGTGTCCAACAGTGCAGAGGGATTGCTGGATAACAAGAACAGGGCTTTCCCACGGAGGTGTTGGGAAGTGATCCCCATGCCTTTTCCCTGCAAAACACTGGGCGGCCGGAGGGGGCGTTGCGTTATTTTCCTTTGCAGGATGTAAGTTTGTGACTAATTTTTGCCTCTCCTTGCCAGTGTGACGGTTTGAATGTTAATTTAATTTTGCAGAATATCATTTATGTAAATGTAATTAGAAGGGAAACATGATCGGGAGATGCACGGCACCAAAGAAAATTTATTACTCCGAGGGGTATTGCTCTAATCATTCAACTGCAATATTGAGTTTCCCCAGATTTAATCTAAAAGCAATAAATTACCAAAGGCTAATGTCCTGCCCAAGAAAAAGCTGTCAGGAACCCAAGTTTCTGTGGGGAAAAAAATTCAAGTTCATTTCGGCAACAGGCTCTCCTCCTTTCCACATTCCTTTTATGATTCCAGTCAAGTCCAAGTAAAATGAATACAAATGTGAGTGAGAGCCCTGCCACTTTCCCTGCGTGCACGCAGGGCTGCTGGTGGTTGCAGTAATTAACGAGCAACCCCGAGTAGGTGGTGGGGCTCGTTACCTTGGGCAGAGCAGGGAATGTTGTCCTGCAGGGACAGGGTTGGGTGCTTTGCTCCCCGTTTTTGTGTGTCTCCATGATTTAAGGTAATGTGCACCGGGTTCTGTGGCTGATGTGCCATCATTTTTGTCCTTGTGGTGACAAAAGGAGTTGGAAGAGGCGATTTGTCCTTTATCTGGCTCTTGGTGCAACCTGTCTGCTCTGCAGAAATGCCCTTCTGTGCATGGAGGTTTCCCCATGGGCAGCACTGCACGGACCCTTTTTGGAAAAGGGAATGAACAACAAATGGAGATTCAAAAAATAGCCTGTGGTGACTGCTTTTTAAAGCCCGAATGTGCGTTTCCTTCTGCTGTGCAAGGAGCATCTCTCCACTTTATAAAACCCACTATTAAAATTTGCCAGCAAATAAACAACAGCTTGGCGAACTGCGAGTGGAGAAATGCGTGCCTGGTGCGTACGCTCAAACGCTGCGAAGTGTTGGGGTTTTGTGGTGCAATTTAGAATGAAGGCTGGTGCCAGCATTACACTTCTCTAAGAAGGGGAGCAATTAGCGCAGGAAATAGGTTTCTTATGTTTTATTTAGCCAAATTCATCTCTGGTTTAACTCCACTGAAGCCTGGAGTACGTTTCTTCCTATTTCCTGGTGTTCCTCTGCACGTTCCTTTAGGAAGCGACCTTTGGTTCACTGTGCTTCCCTTTAATTTTAGGTCAGGGCCGTGGCTCCTTTGCGAGGTGTTAGTGTGTGTTGGGCTCCTTGGCTCTCCAGTGAAACCCAGCAGATTTGCAGCAGGTTTTTGCAGAGTGCCAATTGGCAGCACTGCAGATTCCCACGGCTGTGCATGGGACCCGGGGAGAAGTGCAGCGCTGCCGAGGCCAAGGCAAAGGGAGCTCTGGAAATCCCAGGGAAAAGGACCGTCCGTGTGCTTGCGGAGCAGGAATGGGCGTGAGGAGTGAGGCTGAAGACAGTGACTGGTGGCCGTGAGAACAACAGGAGGGGACTGGGCTGATGGGACCTCGAACCAAGCTGGTGGGGCTGGGGACAGGCTAAAAACCAGCAAACGGGGGGAAAAGGGGACTCGGATAGGATACAAAGCACAGAATTGAAATGAGAGCCACCGTGCGGCTGCCAGACGAGCTCCGTAGTGTCCAAGAGCCACTGGTGAGCAGCGGGACCAGGCAGGGCCGTGCTGGGCACTGCCCATATGGTGTGGGAGGCAGGGCCTCCTCCTCCTCCTCCTCCTCCTGCTTTGCCCAGCAGCGTTTCCTCAGACATCGCTGGTGGATAAGCCACACCTGTGTCTCTGTGCCTCAAAGAAGGGAGGGGAAAAGGGAATTCACGAGGTTCATACAACAGCAGGGATCCTGGATGGGCTCCTGATGGACGGGCCGCCGGAGGGGAGACGTTGCGGCCGTAACGCGGCGCTTGGAGGGGTCTGTGGATTTGGGCCACCTTGGAAATAGGTCCGTCTTGGGATCTGCACGCAGCACAAGGGGCACTGCTAGGAGACCTGACGTGCAATCGCTCCAGCTGCAACAAACTGCTGAAGATTCAACAAAAAGACAAAGCTCTTTTTTTCTTTCTTTTTCAATAATGCGTGAAGGGGAATCCTGCGTCACGGCAAACGTGTTCAGATGCAACTGCAGACTCCTGTTCCTAGAATCCCGAGATACACACGGGAAGATCATGTTAGTCAAAGAAGTCTTCCACGATCATCGTTATTTATTGCAGCTCCTCTGTTATTCATTCCAGTGAGATTTATAATTACGGACTGGTAATTAAAATGACTCCATTATGCAATTCCATAGGAATTCCACTGTGATCTGACATTAATTAACAACCAATTATAAATTATGATATAGCTTTATAAAGACACCACTGTCTGATTTTTTGCCCTCAGTTACAATGAACTAGTGGAAGGAATTTGGCTTTTGAGAGCTGGAACCTGGTCCCAGACTGGGCCTTGCTGCAAGGCAAGGTGATCAATGTGGCGCTCCAGAGGGTTTCCAGCCTCGTCTTCCTTGCAGGTGGCATCTCTCTCCCAGGATTTCAACCTCCCGTTGTGCCGATGAGCGTGCACACTTCGCCCCTTAGATTTTCTGTGATTTGTTGTGTAAATTATGCTGTTGTGACGCATCCCTTGCATGCGTGACACTAGCTCTGTCCCTGGCTTTAATGTATATTCTCAGCAATGAGAGCAGATCAGGAAAAAAGAGGAGCAAAATAGTTACTGCGTCCAGGGAGAATCTCTGCAGGGTAGAAGGGACCCCGTTGAGGGTGTGAAGTGTCACAGCTCTGGCATCGTGGGGCCCTCTGCGTTCGAGAGCTGCGGTCGGATGGAATTGTGCGCATCCCTCAAGTCTGATGGGTGCGCTGCCATTTAGAGGGATGTGGGTAATAAAATGCCTGCTGCATGTGGATAATCAATAACAAACCTCTCGCTTTGCTCTCTCCTTTATTTATTTATTTATTTATTTGGGCCCCTCAGCCCACTAATCATCATTATGGTTTTTAGGAGGGTGGGGAGGCGGTGGGCTAATATCCAAGCGCATTGCTTGTGAAAGCACGTAGGGAGCACAAGATGCAGAAGGAGACGGTGGGTTCTTTTTGCCCTGCTAAACCATGGGGTAAGTTCTCAGAGCCTTGCCCTGAAGGCTAATTTCCCCTCTCCATTAAGCTTAACGAAGATCCCATGCACGTTGCTGAGTGTCTCCTCGCCCCGCTCTTGGCTGCTCTTTGCACGGACCTGCAGCTCTTGCTCTGAGCACACCTCCTTGGCCAGCGCTGAAAATCACGTTCTTCTTGACCGTGTTCCTGACACTCCTATGCTCTTTTGGTTCCCTGCCTGAACAAGATTAAGTGGAATCAGGAGAGCAGCTGCACGCTAAAGATTTAAGAGAGCCAGCGTCAAAGCAGGGTTCGTAGGAACCAACATCCTGTCAGCAAATCCGAATGTTCTATATTTAACCAACTATTAAAATAATGTTTTGTTATTACTGCCTACCTTCAGCCCGGGGGTTTGGTTTCTGTAAGGTTGTAGAACAAGTGAAGTCTATACAATTTATCTCGTTGCTTGCTTTCCAGCTCGCTCTTGCTCTGATGGCAGCTGGAAGGGCACATAAGAAAGATAGGTATTATATTTCAAGGGGAAAGTTATAAAAGTCTAAACTGCATCCAAAGTATATTTTACTCCTAATAATGAGAACTGGATGAACAGCTTTTAAAAAAATATGGACCTGCCCCAACTACATTGGTTCAGACCTAACTGATCTAATGCAGTTTTCCAAGGAATAATTGGTATTATATAATCATAACTGGCAGTTTATGTCATGAAAGTGACACTTGACACTTTGCTGCTAACCAGTTTAACATCATCAATTAAAACTTCACTTGTGTAATGACATTTTAGTAACCAGTTTAACATCATAAATTATGACATCACCTTCTTTTATGGCATCAGGGTTGAAGAAAAGGCTCTGTATAAAAAAAGAAATGAAAAAAGAAAAGAAAAAGAGGAGGAAAGCTTACTATTTTCCCTTGTTTTGCGCTCACAAAAGCTAAGTGTGTTTGTAGCCCTGTGGTCACTCTCCTCGCTAGGGAGGATGCGCGAGTTAAAAAGCGAGCGTGGGATGAAGGGTTGAGGAGATTGTGCTCCAGGTTCGCGGACGAGCGCGCAGCACACAGCGCTGTCCCCTGCGTCACAGCCGTGGAAAGCGTCCAGGAACGGGAAGGGAAGTGCGGGGATGCAGGGGAACCTGCTGAACTCAATTACAGCGCGGGAGTATTTACCGAGCGTGGTGTGAGAGTTCAGCATTGCATCGTTACTCGCCAGTGGGGGTTCGCTTCCCTCATGGCCCATGGCTTTAAAGGAATCGCTTCCATGTTATTCTTCAGGAGTGGTCGGGTTTGGGTGCTGCAGTGTGGCGTTTCCCATTCCAGGCTCTTGCTGGCGCTGGGCTTCGTTATGACTGCGTGTGCTCTGAGCCCCGAGTTGGCTCGTGGCTCCGCTCGGTCGCAGCCCCTTGTCTTGCTGGGCACAGAGGCTGCCCAGTTGCACAGGGGTCTCTGCAGACGGGTGTCTTTGCAGGACGGCCAGGAAGGGGCCAGATGACAACGTCTCGTGTAGGTTTTCCAATGCCTGCAGCTCCAGGTCCCCTCTGTGCCCTCCAGGGCCCGTGCGTTACCCCTGACCTCAGTGAGCAGTGCAAGCCCCAGTCCAGCATTTTCAAATGCTTCCGGCAGATTTTTCCGTTGAAATTGAGTTATTGCCATGTTAAGCTGTGCTTAACTCCACCGGGACTCCATCTGACACAATGCCCAGCATGTCTTCAAGCTCTTGTGCAGGAACTTGGCCACGCACATGCAGATGGTCCCCGTGAAACCGTGTGCTTATCCCATGACTGGTCTTCACTCCAGGTCTTTGGTTTGCAAGAAGGGGAAAGGGGAGATAATCCTAGATAGGAAGTGCAGTTCATTCCTATTTGAAATACTGAACAACTGCTGCATATTGACGGGGCCATGGGCATTTCCTATCATTCATATGCCGAATAATTTCCCTGACTAATTCCCGGGTTGTAAATCAAGGGTGTGACAGAAGGGCGCAGGGTGAGGAACTAGTTCCCCCATGTAGGGAACTGCTCCATCCTCCGTCAAGTGCCCTGTGCTCAGGAGGTGCCCAAGTGCTCATGCCAGGGTAATAAGCTGGTAGGTGTGATAACACTGCTTAAATTAAAGACTAAATTTTAAGCAAATCCACGTAAATTGTCAGGGCATATCTCAGTGGTCTCCTGAGGGTGCCGTGATTTAGCTACTCTCTTTTCCCAGCATTTTTTCCCAAAGTTTTCTTCCCTCCATGAATATTTATGTCGCTACCTCATTTGCTACCTGAATTTCCCCTCTGCTGGAATTATGCTTCCCCGTAGTGCACGCGGGAAAGGTGAGCCGCTAGGGGTGAGGGAAAGAGACTCCGTGACCTTTAGGAATTAGCAAGCGGCACTAGATAAAACCTGTGCTGTGAGGGGTTACTTATGGATTGGCCGGACATAATTACCAAAAAATTATTATCTCTCTGAAACAATGAACTTTTGGGAGCTCAGACCTCCAAATCTCCGGAAGCTCGGGGCTTTTCCAGGCTGGCTTTGCCCATTGCCGTGCGCAGGCAGTGAGTAATTCTTGCACTAGGCACAAGTGATAGATACCGCATATTTCTAGTTATGGGTATGGACTTATTTACAGCTGGCATTTTTTTAAAGTGAGTTGTAAATGTTAAGGTGCTAGATTCAATGCTTATGAATGTGTTTCCTTGGTGATAAAGCTTTCACTAAGCACGTTATCTGTCTGTGCTATCTTATATGCAGACAAGAGATGATTCACGCTGTATGTTATAGGTCTTGTGCTCTAAAATTGAATCCTCTATTGACTTACGGCTGAGAAACATAGAAATCAAATCCACAGCTGGTTCTTCTTAAAAGTGAAGTTTTGGCAAAAGCAAGGAAGGCTTTAAAGCATTACAAAAGTGTGCATTTTTTAAAGTTGTTTCACTTCCTATTTTCTCTCCACAGAACTCCCTGAAGTTGGGAGTCCCTCGCGTTTCTTTTTGCAGTTTCAGCAGAACAGAGCCTCACTTGAGCATGCCCCACTACTGCCCGTTAAACACAAGGATGTTCCTTCACGGGGATCCTTTGATTAAATAAATGAATACATAGGATGAAAACCCCTGGCGGAAAACACGGTGAAACAGCTGTGGTCAGAAGCATCTTCAGTGGAGGGGTGGAGATGGCTTTGGAAAGAGTGAGATGGGACGGAGGGATTGGGCCAAACCAACTTGCCCTGACAACTAATTTCACTGAGACAATTAATTTCACTTGCTGGCCCTGTTGAAGTCGATGTGAGTTTTGCCATTCTTTGCACTTAAGCTGTGTTTGTAAGTGCGGTGGGGAAGAGCTGGCCTCTTGGAGGTCTCTGTTGGGGTGAGGGTTAACCTCGCGGTGCCAGGACAGCGTGTGTCCTGCAAAGCCCCTCATCCTGCAGAGGTTGAAGGGATTTGTTGTTCAGATATGCTCAAATTCCAGGTTAGGTTCCTGTGCCTTGCGTTTTTGACTGCCGCGCCGTGATGCCGTAAACTGCAAACTGTTCTATGGCTGATGTTCTTGCCTAAATTTATATTAAGTTCATCCCGTAACTCACCGCAGCCCTTACATACAAAACTGTCTTGCACATGTTACATTCTTGCGTAGTTTTTTTGTTGTTATTGTTTTCATTTTCTGAGGCGGCTTTGGGTGTAGTAAAGGCAATTCAGGAATCAGGGGGTCAGCTGGGACTGAGTTTGTGATGACAGTGGAGGCAGAGGCTCTCTGACCCTGCAGGCTCTAAAGCCTCCTGTTGTTAACATAGGAGACATGAGCTGCATGTTGACGTTTGCCATCCCTTTACCAAGCTGTAGCCCAGACCACAGCAGCTTACTTGTTGGAAAAGTGGCCTTAGTGGTGCACGATAGTGTCCCACACAGGTCTGAGCTCGGCTTTTGAACTGGCGGATTCTGTGGGGTCCCTAAATAAACTTGCACGTGACAGTCCCAAGAATTCTTGAGAGCGGACATTGGCTTTGGAGAAGCTTTAGGAATCAGGCTTACAAGCCACAGGACATCCCTACAAGAACTCAAACTGAGGTCTGCACCGAGGTACAGGCTGTAGGAGCCGACTTGTGAGCTCTCTACCGCATGGGCATGGGTCTTGTAACCTAATCTGAAGAAATCTGTTGGTCACTTGGGGGGCATGACTGGAAATTAAGGATCTTTTGCATCCACCTGCAAGTGAACATCACCCTGCAGATGGCTCTGGTTGAAGTCCAGAAGAGAACCAGAAGGTGCAGCACTTTCTACAACTGATGTTGCTGCTTTTGGATTTGCTGCCAGTTTTGACTTGGCTTCAGGGCAGTTTAACTTAGATCCTGATTTTGGAATTGCTTTATCATCTTTTTTTTTTTTTTTTTTTTTTTAATGTTTTGTCCCTGTTTGTCTTTGGGAATACCAAGCAGTGGAAGAGGCACTTTATTAATAGCATGAGGAGCAGAGAGAATATCTCCTTCACTCAGGGTTGACCTTGTAGTTCCCCTTAATTAATAAAATCATTAGATATTAACTCATATATCACTCATATCACCCACTCTGTGTATTCTGTTTAAATACACTACCTCCAAACATAATAAAACAAAAATGTACTTATTTTTCTTTCTAAACCTAGTCCAAAAAATGAAATAGCCCTTCAGCTCTGCTATCGTAACTGCTGATACTGCTGATATTTTTCCCCTCTTTTTTACCATTTCTCTTTGTTTTGCTCCAGGATCTCCAGGAGACATAAACTCGCTGCCCCTCTCAGAGGTCCTCCCAGCTATGCAACAGCCTGTTGTGGAATACATGGTAAAATTCCTCTTTCTGCCCATTCCTTATACTTAGAGAAATGTTAGGCCAAGATCCACAAATGCGTTTTGCTTGCCTAAATTTTAAGCATTCCATGAAGCAGCCTGCAATTAAACAGGAAACAGCAGAAACTAAACAAGCTTCCCTCTAAACTACTAAGTCCCTCTAGAAAATCTTCAAAAAAATGCAGCTTCCAGATGATCAAATAAAAGAGGATTTGGAAATCTTTGATAATCTTTTCTAAATATTGGCTGGATACACCCCTTCCTAGGGAAGAGTTTCCTTGGTGAAAACAGTCTGAAAATAGGGCGAGGTGAGAATCCGAAGTTCTCCTAGACAATCCTGTCCTAAGTTTATTATTGAAATATACTGCTGATAAGAAGGGACAAATTGACACTGTAGTTTCCTTAGGCTGCTGAAGATGGACACTTGTCAGAGTGGGGAGGTAAGCTAAGAACATAGTTCCCATCTCTTCTCGCCTAGCTACGTTTAAAGGAGTGCAGGAACAAAAACATGCATTATTTTCAGTGTTCTTTCTCAACTATGTTAATTGTGTCAGATTTACTAGCAAATACAAAGCAAACATTTTGCAGGTAAGAGGTATTTTTCATTAGAATTATTTCCTTCTCCAAAGTGAAGCTTTCAGGAAAAGCTACAGTAAGCCCTTCAACTTCTTTCTCGAGCGGAGCTTCTTCATACCAGGTATGAGTGTTTCTCAGTGTCTAGTTATGAGCTAGGGATTATGATCCTGTAGTTTTTAGACTGCAGTCTGTTTTCAGAAGTTCCTTTTTGCCATTCCCCATTTTTCACCTCTCCTACAAATACCTGTCAAGGTATTTGCCCAGCGGGGCCCCAGGAGTGAGCACAGCAGGGGCAAATACTTGGCCCTTCCTCTAAGAAGTGGCTTTGCAGGGAGTCTTGTGAGCACCAGCTCTCATTTCAAAATATTCTTCTACTCTGATACGAGTGGTCAGGTAAACAAGTGAATTTTATGTCTGTTTTAATAAACATCCATGGGACTTGCATGGATTTGTGTTGGGTGATCTACTTACCTTTCACTGGCTACAAAATAGATAAATTAATAGATATATTCATTAAACTAAGTTGAACTTAAGTGCCTTAGATAATAAAACCTTGTATAAATTCCTCCCTAATTCAGGCAGTTTCAGCAAAAACATAACAGGTAGCTGATATGGGATAAAAATGTTTTTAATTCGGTGTCTTCTTCCTCTTAACATCTCTCTCAGATTCTATAACGTTCTTTTAGTGTTGAGGAAAATATCCAACAACAGGATTGTCTCTCACCAGGCATAATCCCAGTGGAAATTCAAATTGTGTGCATTTTCTTATCACTCTTTATTTAACAACTGGGAGAGCTTTTATATTTGACACTCAGCAAGCAAATTGTCTTGAAACACAGATTCCTTTGGGGTAATCTCAGTTTTGTTTTGTGTGAACTTTAGCTGAGCAGTTTTTTTAGTAATGCGCATCTATGGATTGTGTGATGCTTAACAGGGATGTCTGTATGTGCTTCTCACCTGATATATAAGGAAAAATAGCTGAAAACATTTTAATTAAATAATTTGAGTCAGAGAGCCGTAGTAATAAAGATGCCCCGTTTCAGTTTTTTTAGCAGATGCCTGTGTCACAGGGTTTAAAAGCGCACATAAAAGTTACTGTAGCCCAGCAGGAAAAGGCAATACAATTCTGAATGTGATTTCTTGAATTTTGAATAACATCAGACAGAAGAGGGTGGAAGAATAAACAACCCTGCTACAAACATTCAATGCCTGGAACAAGTGCCGACAGGAAGAACGCCGCAGACTCGAATATCAACTACAGTCACATCGTATCCAGAGCTATGTTCGATGAAAAGAGCAGCAGTTGTTTTTAAGAAGAGAAAACAGCAGAGAAAATACACAGAGACGTTGTTTGCAGGGCGAATCTTTGCAAAGCTTTTGCAGTGTGTGGCTCACCCCAGGGCAGGGCTGCCGAGGAGCGGGGCTAGGACAGAAAACAGCATTTGTTGCATTGCTGCCAAAAACTGGGGTGCCCCCATCCTGCTGTAACAGCAGTAAGTGGGGGCATTTTTTGTAACCCCTGCAGATATGCAACTCAGTTAACAAGCATTTTCCTTGGTGCTCTTGAGGAGATGGATTTTATTTATTTATTTATTTATTTTTATAAATGAGAGGATATTTGGCTTGGCCAAGGAATACAGCACAGATGAGGCTTGGTAGCGCAGGTCACAGCAGCATGGGGAACTGGTGGCTGGGGGTTTCCTGTGCAGAAGGAGCTGGTCATTTCCCTGCAACAGCTGAAGGCCAAACGCTTGCACTGCAATAATAGCATTGCAGTAGGCTCTTGCAGTTGGTCATGGAAAGGTGGACTTGGTAGGGGTGATTGTGTCGGCTGATTTCCATCAGAAAATTTTTTTCCATCAGAAAGAAAAGGGTTTTTTCCCCCCAACCAGCAGTCCATCATGTCTTTTTTGGTTTTTTGCTTTTTTTTTTTTTTTTCTATTTTTTGAGAAACAGGCTTTTGTGGGTCACACTTATTCCTCTTTGTAGTTTCTGGAGATCCAAATGGGATATTATGTCCAGCAAGATAAATGCACCCACGGTTATTACACTGCAAGACCCAGGATGCAGACCTGGAATGCAGACCAGACTGAAGGTCTCCCCGAGGATTCACCCAACAATCCTCACCTGCAGCTTCTGAAAGGGTCTAGTCCAGGAAACATTTGGGGTTATTTCTTTTAAAGGCTGTGTCCCCTATAAAGCCTTTCGGTGTCTTGAAGGATTTTGCAAAGCTCCTTATAAGGCTAGTTGCAGATGTGAAGAAGAAAATCCCTCCCTAGATAACCTGGTTAGAAGGGCCCTAATGAGAGAAGAAGCCGAACGCAGGTATGTGTTGTCCTTGTTTAGGAAATGCTCCTAGGCTGCGTACGGAGAATTGAGTGCCCTGTCAGAGAGCGGAGAAGCTCTGTGTCAGGAACAAAAGCAGGCTGGAAATAGTGCTGGCTGCCTTGGAGAAATGTGTGTGAAGAGCAGGGGCACCGTGCTTGCTGCCACAGATAGCTGCGCAAGCTGACGGCGTCGGAGGCTCCGTTTGGGGCCTGCCTCTGGGAGCTTTCTCTCAGTCTCACTCTGTTCGTTCGGGCGCTGAGCTGAGCCTTCGGAGCAGAGCCATTTCTGCTGTTTCCCAGGCAAAAGGCTCTGCTAAGCCGGGCGCCGATTCTGCGTTATAAATCTTAGGGGTTGTGTTTTTAACGGTTGAGGTTGGAGTTGTCTCTCTTTCTGCGTCTGCAGAGCCTAACACAATATGCACTAACCTCTGATCTGCTCTTGTGCGCATTGGTGCTACAGAAGGCCAAATACCAGGTCAGAAAATAACTTCATTTCCTCCTGAAAAGCCTTGTCATCACCTTGTCCGTGCACTGAGGAGAGCTGGGTTTGTATCAGTCCGTGGTGTCTCTTGCTCTTTCCAGGGCTCACAACTCTCACCAGATTGTTTGCGCTGTCACTGCCAGTTATTTCCATTTGCAGGCCTTCCTAGCAATCCTTTCCAATGTCACACCTCCCGTTATCATAGTCTTTCCAGCCTAGTGAAATACTACTTAATTTTTTGGAGTCCCTTTCTCTTGTTTTCATTTCTGAAATCTTATTTAATTTAGAATTATTAATTAAAATATTTTAAAACTTCTGTTATATATTGCAGCTTGAATATCTGTCTTTCAGGAACGAACAGGCAATCATATCATGAGTTGATAGACGTTGCTGGCCCACAACTTTTTCTCTCTTTGGTATTTTAACAAGGGCAATCAACTTAATTCCACATTCCTATGTGAGATTTTGCCTTCTGGGTAAGGAACATCCTCTACCTCCCCTTCTGCCCCCTTTTCCCAAACAATCTTCTGCTGTGCTGTGACAGTGGAATGTATAGGTGATATCCCTTGTAGAAAATATATCCGTAATATATCACAAGTATTGTCATTATGATGTATTAACGTAATGCATCATCAGAGAGCTGTCAGGGTGAAGATTTATTACTGTAAAATAAATTATTGTCAGACACTGGGGAATGGGTTGACAGAATTTTGGTTTGTTTTTCTAAATTAAGGACTTTTAAAGTAAGTTTAGCTTCATGAAGTACTAGAGGTGGGAGGGTCACAGAGGAGAGGACTTGAATCAAAAACACCAGAAAGACTCAGGAGGCCTCATAAGGATAAGAATGTAATATTTTCCCCCCAGGTAGTTTTCATAAGGTTTACAAAGTTTAAGCTTACAGCTTAGATGAGAGCTACAGTGAGTAGTTCAATTCGTTTTATTCAACCCAAATCAGACTTTTTTTGTTTCTTCTGTAAAGAAATAGAGAGTCATCAAAGCACAAAGCCTCTCTGCTGTCCTAAAAATGATTGAATTCTGCCACAAGAGGCTGTTTGCTTCGGCCAGGGGCATCTCGTGGATGTCCCGCACACCCGGTTTGGGTGCCCTGGCATCAGTGGGAGCCTTGAGTCGGTGTGCGCAGACGTTGCATCCCATCCCTGCACTATGTCCCAAAGCCACGAATCTTGGGTTCTCCACCTTACGATCCACTTTTTGTGTTGATCTTCAAGTATTTCCCAATGCAACGTTGTCCAGTGGCTTTTGTTGTAGAATTACATTGCATACACCATGATACTTTCGTGCCTTCCCTTTAATCCTGAGTATCGCGTTGGTCATTGTAAGTTAAATGCCAAGGTTGCTCCTAGGTTAATGAGTGCGCTCCGCTTGCTGCTGACGGACTTAATTACTGCTAGGCGCTACGCTGACCTCGACCCTACAGCCCGTACACATGGACTGGACTTCACCGGTGGGGATGGGGTGTTTGAAAGGAATATTAACTTTAAAAAGAAACATATGCACTGGATGTGTTTGCAGAAGCAGAGTTGGAAAAAAAAAAAAAAAAAGTTGAAGGCAAAAGGTAGTTATGCCAAAAAAACAACAAAAAAACTCTACAAATTCCTTATCCTGAAGGAAAATCAGGATAAGCTGCATGTTTTTGGCTAGTTCTAGGAAAACAGCTTCACTAATTACCTAAAATACAGATATGGAATGGGTGCCAAAGTGAAGCAGACTGTGCCTACGAAGTCCTTTAGAAACCATGCTGTTAGGAGTCTAGAAAAAATACTTTGTCCTACATAAACTGCAGAACAGAATGGTTGTGTGTAGAGCTGCAGAAACACCGGCTCAAGCCAAATTTATTTTGAGATATTTTCAGAAAAGGGTCTGTACAGATGTTTTCGAAGCTGCTCCACTTTGCAGATGCCAGATAACCCATTTCTGCCGGGAAGGATGCGCCCCAGGAGGCTGTACTGGCTGCCCAGTGGGCTGTGTAGGCACAAGCTCCCCGATGAGAAGGTGCTGTGGGCACTACACGTCCGTCTCCAATACAGGGGGTCCATTTTCTAAACTTGGGCATGAGAGAGGGGGCAACTTTTCCTCTTATTGGTCTAACGAGTCAAGAATCTTTTAGCGTGTTGCAGCTCATGTGCTTTGTGGAAGGCAGGTGGACCTGGCCCCCTGAAGTGGTGAGGACAACTTGTTGGATCCTCTTACGGAGTGCCAGATTGGAGGGAGGGTTTGGGTCGGGGCCTGTATTCTGTCTGTCAGTGATTTTTTTCCCTGCTCTCATGGTGCTTAAAGAACTTCTGAGCCATGTTGCAAGTGTCAAGAAGCAAATGAGTCTTTTGCTGAAGGCTTCCATGGAGGATTGTCACGCATGCTATAAATCAGAAGCTTAATCCATGTGTTGCAGAGGTTGGAGTTAGAGAGCGTTTGCCCAAACTCCTGTCCTTTCTATGTTTCTTAGTAGAGTTTCGCTCAGATTTCTCATCCGTCCACACTAGTTGCTGCTCACATCACTGGTTAACACAGTCTTAGGTCAGTAGATTTCAGAAGAAAAAAATGTCTTGGAAGGACCATATGAAATCTATCATGGCAAACCACTGATAACTCCACATCTTATTAACTTCAATTAAGTATTTCCATGGGAATCCAAGGAACTGTTTAAAGTCATGATGACACATACACACACTCTGTTCCATCCAAAGAAATAATCTGTTTTCCAGATTTCCAAATAGCCCAACTATTTTGTTATTGTTTTTTTCTTTTCCTCCTTTTAAAAGAAGCAATTTATAAGAATTTATCTTGGGTTTGCTGCAGATTTAAAAGGAGAAAAAAGGTTTCTTCTGTCCGACTTCTAAATTATATGCATGACCAAAGATAAATATGTTTTTTATTTATAACTGTGGATAGATGCCAAATAGAGCCTTTCATATGACGCACCGCTGCTGTAGTGGAGAAGCACTTAAAGCAGTTCCAGTCAAGTTCGGCCCCGAGACTTTTCACTCAACTTCATGCAAAGTGGCTAAGACCTTTTATTTATTTTTTTCCCTTCTCTTTTGAACATCTTCAAAGGCTACTAGGTCTTCGAGGATGCCAGGCTTCTTCCTGCTGAGCCGAGATGGTCTGAAAACCATCTTGAAGCATGGAAAACGGCAGCTACCAGAGATTGCAGATGTAGGGGTGGGATTTTTTTTGAGTTGTGGGTCTCTCCTGCCCGTCCGCTGGTGACAGTTGGGTGAAGGCTGTGGATGGAGGCTGCTAAAGCAGAGCGCTGCTGTGCCGGGGGCGAAGGGGCTCTCGCAGCGCTGCTGAGCAGGAATCCTTGCGGAGCTAATACATACAATTTGTAATTGTCAGAGCTGAAAAGTAAAAACATGGTTATAAGCTGTGCATAGGATCAGCTTATGTCAGCTTTAAATGATTTAAAAGGTCTAGTGTCTGGAGCTGCATCTTACTTGCCTGTAAAACTCCTTAAAGCCTTACATAACCGTAGAAGCATGTCTCTGCCTTCTGTATCTGCTGTGAAAACTACCCTTTGTCTAGCTGACAGGAGACAGGTTTTCGGGACAGATGTGAAACAAAGCCTCCCAGTTAAATAAGAATATGGGATTTAAACAGCAGGAGACACTTGCCCGGGCACGGTAACTCTTTCAGACTCCTGCTTATCCTTGTTTTATGTGGGAGAGGATCTGCATAGCGAGGCGCTGGTGCAGCCTGCGGCACCGTGGGCGTTCGGCGGCACGGAGCCGGTGTCTGTGCAGTGCAGATTCCCGGGAGCTGAAGGAGGATGTGGGATGCACCGAGGGGAAGCGGGAATGCTGCTTCCCACGGGGACATCTGCCCTCCCGCCTGGCCTTGTCCGGGGTGTCCCTTGGGGACGCTGCGGGACTGCACACGAGCCCGTGCCCTCTGAGGGAATTTGGCTCCCGAATGCCGGACACAGCAGCTTCTTCCTCGCTCCCTGCTCATCCTCTGCACGCACGTGTGGACGAGAAGGCCACTAAACACAGCAAGGCAGCGCAGCTTTGGTGCCAAGGGACACCCCTCGTGCTGCCATGCCTCTCTCCCAACCACCTAGGAGTCCAGGGTAGGCTGGAAGCTACTCATTTACCATGTAAGAAGAGAGGGTCCTGTTGACACAAGTCAAGGGCCAAACTGTTAAGTCATTAGGGATAATGTTGTATTGTTCTGACACAAAGCCAGGACCTGGGCCTTTTCAATGAACATCTGACCTTTGAGGATTAGGTTTCTTCCCGCTTGGGGAAGAAACCTCAGTTGATACTGAAAATCTCTGGTTTATTTTCATGTGCACTGATCCTTGGCCACATGCTAGGTGCTGCCCGCAGTCCTGGTTTGCCCCCGTGTCATCAGGAGAGGTGGTGAGAGAGCAGCTGTGACACCACCATACAGAATGCCTTGGCGTGGCTCTGTGTAACATAGCTTCTTATCCAGCAGTTTTGCCATTTAGTCCGATGATCATTTGAGGCACTGAGTCCTGCAGGGCAAGAGCACATCTGCGCAGGCGGGGGGAACGTGCTGGGGCTCTCAGCCCTGCCCTGCTTGCTCTCTCAGCATTAATCCACCTGGTGTCAGCTGGGGGGACTTACCCGGCCCCGAAATTCTGTCGCGATGCTTTCCCTTTGTAGGTGTCCTTCTGGAGCCAGGAGTCAAGATACGTCCCCTTGGACCTGGCCCAGGGCACATCTTCAGCTACCCTTGTCCTGAAGGGTAAGTTCTCCGGGTGAAATCATGGAAGGTGGCAGCCTCGTGGCAAAGAAGCGCTGCCCAGGAACACCCCAAGTTGTTGTGTGAGTCCCCAGTATGAAACTTAGGACCAAATTTTTTTAGAGCACGTAGACGTGACAAAAACATGTGCCAAGGCATGAGTGACACTACCCAAGCTACCCACAGCATGTCATTATTTTACAGGGAGGTCTCATTTTATGTGATGCTTTTGTTGGTTGTACAGAAATACACTCAATAACGTCGGGTGCTCACAAAAAAAAAAAAAAAAAGGCTGAGAACTTTGTGCGTTAAATTTAATTTGCATTTAAATGCAAAAAGCATCTAAATTGCTTTTTAAATCTATCTTGTAACAAGTCTGTGATAGCTCCATGGCTGTATTTTAAGACAGGTAGGCATTATTTGCTCCATGTTATGATACTATGGAGGCCTTTATTCGGAAGTACCTTAAGCACTTAATAGCTAAAGTCCTTTTAACCTTAAAAGTATGTTTATTTAAGACTCCCAAGTCTGAGCTATGAAAATAAGTTTTCCAGCTTACCTATACCTATATTCTGTTTTATTTTTGCATGCTGCAACTTTAGGCAAAATGGTGATGCTGGGGGGCAGTGGTGAAGGGAAGTGGTGCTAAAAAAATGCTGCTCTTAAGACTGCACATGCCAAGGCAGGTCCGGAGCGAGTGCTCGTGGCCGCGTTGATAAACTCTGACGGTGGAGGCTGAGAACAGAAATTCTGACAGACCCTTCGCTGTGACAATACTAGTGGGAGCCACAAGAGCATCCTCT
Source organism: Nothoprocta pentlandii (assembly GCA_013398315.1). Classification (NCBI taxonomy): domain Eukaryota; kingdom Metazoa; phylum Chordata; class Aves; order Tinamiformes; family Tinamidae; genus Nothoprocta; species Nothoprocta pentlandii. The sequence goes on along the minus strand of VZSG01000478.1, from coordinate 112,661 downwards.
GCTGCAGAACGCTGCTCGCATGCGAGCACTCCTGTGCCAAAGGTTAATTTGCCAGTTTTATTGCCTTCTCTCTACAGCTGTAGTTTAAACGAGTTGCACACGTAAGTGATGTTATATGCATAGGGTTTTGCATTAAGTTTGCTATGTCAGATTTGTTTATAAAAATCATATTTTGAACCGCTTGCCCAGGGGCTCTGTTCCGGGGAGCTCCAAGCTGATTTCTTTTAAAGAGGCAGCTTTCGTTTTCCATGAACTTTCAGTGGGGATTTCGGAGCTCTGAACAGGGAGCTCAGCTTGAAAATTAATGCTCGCCCAGGTTTACAATTAGGTTTAATTACTCAGTCACAGAGGGTTTAATCTGGTTTTACGTGCATGCCACATGACCCTTACCATACCTTATGGGGAGTGGAAGGGCCCCTTGCCTCTCTGGGGGAAAATTGCTTCCCAACACATTGGGAACATTCCCAACATTGTGTTTACAATGTTTTTGTTCCTATGCTGCAATGTTAACATTGCCCATAAACCTAATAGTCACACAGTAGTTAATAAGGGGCAGAAAGTTTTATAGTCTTTTCCACAGTTGTTAAAATACTGCTACTGTAATTTACTCCTAGCCATGCAGAGTCTATCAGTTGTCGTGGAGAATAAGCGGCCCCCTATTAGTGTATCCTTGCAAACCAGTGGAAAAGAGGATCTCTCCTGAGCATCGACTCCAGTGTGATGGATTTGGGGATTATTTAAATTGCTTGGCGTATAAGGGCTGTAGCATAAACATTCATGGACTTGCCAGCAGTGTGCCTGGAGGATGTGAGGGCTTTTAGGAAAGAATCATTTTGGGTTTTCCTCCAGTCCCGTTGGAATTAGTGGCAGTGTTTGGCAAAGGATGGCTTATCAAGTCGCCTTTGAGTAGAACACATCAGTGATCTTGCAAGCGGGCTGTACATGGGGCGAGCCAGCATCGTCCTCCGGTTGCCTTTGTGCCCGAGTGTTTTGCTTGTTGCTGCATAAACCAGGAGCATCTCCGAGGTGTCGGCTGCAGCGCCCCTCGTGCCATGAGGGATCCTCAGCGTGGCTGGGGCTGTCCCCTGCCAGAAGCCATGCAGACATTCATGAACCCACGGTGGAACCGAGGCACTTCTCAATGCTAACAAGATTTCCAGAGTTAAACAGTAGTTGAGATGGACTCAAATGTGATGAGAATTGCAGTGCCGGTACCTGTGCGTGCTCTGTCCTTCCTACAAAGAGGAGTTCTGAGTTCGTGCTTGTGCTGGTCCCTTCACCACGTCAGTGGGATGTAGGGAGGGCCGCAGCGGCCTGGGATGGTCACTGGGAAGAGCGGCAAAGAGGAGCCCTGGGGAGGCAGAATTCCTCACACAGCTCTCTGAAGGAGAAATTTCCACAAAAAAAAAAAAAAAAAAAAAAAAAAAAAAAAAAAAAAAAAAAAAAAAAAAAAAAAAAAAAAAAAAAGCCTTTATGAATAGATAAACCGTTACATTAAACAAATTGCAGTCATCTTTAACTCAGAACATTGTTCTGAGAAGAAGCCTGTTCTACTAGTACATCGGAAACTAGCATAAAGATTATTGCACAATAGCAAAGGGTAGTGGGGGAGAGAGCAGTAAGAAAAAGCTAATTTGTGTCTAAATCATCTACTATGAACATCATGAACTCTTAGGCAAAGCAATGCTATCTAAAAGGGCAGCGTTCTAATTACTTGGCTGCCATAACTCTACCTCAGCACTTGTTGCCATTTCCTTTAAATTTAACCTTTAGCCTGTGCTGCCTGGCTTTGCAATGACATTTTTGAGCTATTTGTAAAATTTCTGAAAATTAGATTAACTGCAAGGGCTCTCAGTTACCTGCGTTTTACTCCCTTCTCCGTCACGGCCCCAGAGAGGGGATTAGGGGCTGATGTAAGCGAGCCGCCTGGCCTGGCGCCGTTAGGACACTGGGGTTTGTCTCCAGCGCGGTTACTGCAGCTGCCCACACGCTGCAGTGACGGGCCCGGCTGGAGACGGTGCCGGTAATTCCTGCCCCCTTGCGTGACTGCGCTACTGGATCCATTCTGAAGACATCTGTGGGAGTTCCCTTGTAGTTATCTCTCTCACATTACAACACTGCCATGCCGGGGTTGGGTTTTCAACTGTTTTTGAGCGCTTTTGCCTAATACTTGGTCAAAATGCTTCACTTGAGGAACTTGTTGCTGTGCTCTTCTTAGACAAGGTCGTTACTGGGAAAATCCCTGGGTTAACATAGCGTCTCCCGTCTTCTTGAACAAGCCCTGGGGACCAAAGAGAGGGGATTCCTTCCCTAGGATGCTCCTGGGACACGAAGTGACAACGGAACCCATTATAGCATAGTTTTGCCCCAAAGATAGTGCCCAGCTCAGCACTGCTGCTGCTTCTGCCAAGGAGAAGTCAAGCACTGCTCTGGAAAATGGTCTTCTTGTAGGGTTTTTTTTTCTCCTAAACCTTGATTCAAGATGCACTGGAGGCAATGGAGTGGTTTGAAGGCAGTTTCCAGTGACTTCCATGCTCCACCCTCATGATATTGCAAAGGGATACTTCAGCATCATTTTCATTTGCAAATATTTCCAAACATATTGCTGTCTTCTTATCCTTTCCAAATATATCAGTGAACTGGAAATGCTTCTCATTTATTTTCCTGTTGCATTACTTTTCATTTTTTAGTTTCAGTCATTAACGGCCTATGACTGAATTAATTATGAGTAAAACACACTAATAGTCGATCGAGCCCTTTGGCTCTTGTGCTGACTGAGATAGAAAACTATAGCAAAAATGTACTGGTATTTTCAAATACAGGTTTTTTTCCAAAACATAACCAAGCAACAAGCCTCAATGCTACTAACTTTGATCAGGAATTAGGCTCCTAACAAAAGCGACTCACACCTGACTATAAATTTCCCCAGCTGAGGACGAACCATTTGTTGTGCAGCCCGTCAGGGAAAGCTGTCTCATTGCTGCCTTATAGGTGGCACCTTTGGAGTCCTCAGGCAACTATCAACTGCTTTATTTTTAGCCTTGAAGATGCCTCTGTTTATTTTTTTTCCCAGCTAATAAACAAAAAGAATTAATTATTGCAGGTATTCAAATGAGGGATTTGCCTACGGAGAAGGCGGCGCAGGGAAAGAGGATTTTCCAGCGGCAGCCGCTAGTTCAGAGGCCCCGCGCCCTGCACTGGCTGTTGTCAGGAAAGACTGAGTGGCAGTTCTAATTACCGGTGTCTACACGTGTTCCTCATAGGAAGATACAAGCTGTCACGATCCCTTGCCAATCACATGAGAGCTGACCCAGAGAGAACATCAACTGAAGGTGAGTGTACGTGTCCAATAAATTCAGTCCCCGCTGCATTGGCTTATTTTTAGGATTGTCCTGAAAAGACATTCAGTCTGTATCATAAAACCTTCAACTGAGTCGAAAATATACAGAATGATGATGACTTTAAATTTGGGTTCATGCCCTCTGGGGCATGAATTGCTAGTCCTTCAGGTATGATTTGATAATGTACCGAATGTTGGAGGAATCTCTAAATGAGTTCCTAAGGACAGAGCACTTATGCAGTGCTGGGGCCTCCTTAATCAAAGGAAGCAAAAGAAAGGTAAGTGTTATTCTTAATTTACAATGAAAACATGGTTTCTCTGTGAGATATTTCTCAGGAAATGGGTGTTTAAAGTTGCTGCATGTATCTGTGCATGCAGCTGATTTTCCTTTCTCCGATTTTCACCTTCGCCCATTGAATGTATTAGAGACTTGTTCCCGAACGTAGTTTAGACAATACATGTGTCACAAGCAATGATGAATCAAAGAAAGAAAGCATCCAGAAAGGGAAGCTAACTAGACAGGTAGGCCCTCATCAGCATCACATTCTGTTCCATAGCTACAATAACAATAATTGAGTCAGACACATGGATTTTAAGTGCCTCTTAAAGAGGAAAGTTAGGCAGAGACACTGCAGAGGGAAAATTGTACACTGAAATGTGGCATCTCAGTTGTGCAGCTGCCAGCCTTGCTCTGTCACTAGCCGCAGCTCTTGCCTTTTCTTCCAAACTGGGCAAGGGGGGAGTGAAACCGAAGAGGCCCTTGAGCTGGCGAGGTGTGGGGCCGAGTCCCTCCGTGTCCTCAAAAGAAACCTCTCATTAGTTCCAAGCCTCGGGAGATGGGTGCTTCCTGGGACAGCAGATGGACGTGTAGGGAGACGGGGGCCGGATGGATGGTCCTCAGCAGCCCCCTGGTTCTGTTGTTTTGCTGCTCATGTTGTTCCCATCCTGGGCAGCGAGATGTCCCAGCACTGGCCTTCTCCATGGGCAAAGGGCTCCTCTAGCCCCAGAAAAGAGGCAGGTCAGGCTCCACTGCTGCCGCTGCCTGGATATTAGCTCTTCGCATGTGTTCCTCCAGCCCGAAGTCAAACCCTGTGGAGTTCAGAACTGGAGTGATGAAAGGGGCAGGCTTGGTGTAGAAGGGCTGGGCGACACTGCTACCAGTTTTCAGTAAGAGCCTTGCACTCCTCACACTGGGTTCCTTTGTTTTAACTGTCAGCTTTGGGAGACATGTGATTAAGTATGAATTTTAATTTACTTCTTTTGTTTTCTAGTCCTCATGGTTGCAAAATAAAATGTGGAAAACATGATCCGGCGTTCAAAAGCAAACCCAGAGGCAGATGCCAATTATCAAGCAGTTGTGATTTCTCTTTGAGTGGCTTGGGTTTGTTTGCTCGGTGTTTGTTTTGGGGGGGGTTCTTTTACAGTCACAGGGTTATCACATACTGCGGAGTAGACTGTGCCTCAGCATAAGGGTGTTTTTGGTGCAGAACAGTGTTGATACGGTGTTGGAGGACTGTGCAGGACCACCACACCTGGTGCATAAGACACAATCTGTGGATGGAGTCCATCAGCTTGCAGGGACAACAGCCAGCTCATTCTGACCCAGAAACCGATGGTGATTTCACCTGAGGTTGTGGATGACTGGGAGACAAGTGGGAACGTAACCTAGCTGGCCATGTAGATACAGCCTGTAGTCCCTCACCGTGCTCTGCAGCTTCCTCAGGAGGCAAAACAGGGCCGGTACCAAGCAGGATGGTGCTCAGGGGTGCTGAACCTCTGTCTGCAACAGGGGAAATGTGGATGCTTGTGTCATATCCAGAAAATGCATCCCGGCCTGCGTGCCAGATGAGGCACTTGCATCTGGTGAGGCCAAAGATGCCGAGAGCGGCGCTCCGAGGAAGGGGACCATAGCCCAGCGAGTGCTAGGCACAGTGTGCACTGCAATGAAATACGGCGTTTCTGCAGAAATGATTGATGAGGACGAAAGCTCATAACTTCTGCGGTAATTTTGTCACTTTTATCTCCAGGGTGGAGATCGCTACATGCCAGGCTGCATTCCTTCATAGCAGCTGAATCATTCTTATTGTCTCCACAAGTTGAAAATGAGAAACAGACTGGCAGGAAAGTTAAAATTTTCAAGGTGGAAAGAGAAGGGAAGAGCCCGATTTTTTTTTTTTTTTAAGATTAAAAGTTCCTGTTGTATTTTTACATTTTATGATTCCTGTATTTAAAACAAGATAAGAGTTTCCCATATTTTGAAGAGAAATCAGAACACCTGGAGGAAAAAAAAAAAAAAGCTTACCCCGGTGCGTCTGTGTGAGCTGCACGGGCAAGAGACATTTCCAAGGCATCCGTGGCTGCCATATCCTGTATGCAAAAAGATTCCATAAATGTCTGAAAACAGATGGAATGCAACTTTGGAGGAATAAATGGATTTTTAATTTTCTGAACATTTTGGATTCCATCTGGTTGAAGAAACGAAGTGACCAAGTAGGCTGTGTTTTACCTTTCCTGTGTAATGGATAGAGGCACCGCCTGCATTGCAATTGCCCGTTCCCCACTAGCACCTTGCTTGCTTGCTTACATCTTTGCTTGCTTTTAACTCTCCTGACATGTCAAGGGATACCTTATATTCGTCTCTTTACGTGTCACATCTACATATTGGCTCTCCCTCCGTTCACGCTGCAGATGGCAAGGAGGAGCTGTGAGCACCTGCCCAAGCTCACCTGACAGTAACAGCAGCATGGAGATGCAGACCTTGGCTTTTTGTCCTCGTTATTTTTTGCTGCTAGCATTGGCACATATTGTAAAAAGGGTTTTAATTTGCTTTCTTGTTTAAAGGCAAGAGAATCAAACCAAGCAGAGATTTTGTGTACTGTTACCATTAAAGTGGAATATTTCCTTTTAGTGCTTTTTTTTGTTACTGTCATTCAGCATGTTGTTAAGCAAAGATGAATATGTGTTTTTAGACAGGAAATTTGCATTTTTGTGTAAATAAGGAATGCAGTCATCTCGAACTCCCCCGAAAAGCCATAAAAAGCCATAAAGTGTACTAGTGTGTATAAAACGGGGAAGACCTTAGGTTTTTGGAAAAGACACCGGTGTCCTGCTTGTTCTGCAGTGCACAAGCCTGTTCACACTCCTGCAAAGGAAGGTCCCTGTTCCGAGGTGCCATAGAAATGCCTGCGCTTGCCAGGGGCACCGTTCATGACTTTGGTTATTTATGGTTGCCACTCGGAAAGTCCTACTGAGAGTCAGAATTTCCATGCTGGTAAGTGGAAACACTGCTCGTGAGGAAGAGTCAGGAGGAGGGTATTGACAATGTGTTTAGTATTAGTTTTCCGACTTGGCGCTTGGGAGCATTTCTCATCATTTTTGCTATGAATATGGATGAAATATTCCAGAAAGAAAAGGGAGCAACAGCTCTTGCTAGTTATTTTAATGGACATGAGCAAGACTGTTTTCCAGGCTGGAAACAAGGCTGTTTATGTCTCAGGAGAAACCATTGCATTTTAGGTTCAAGAGTTGTCTAATGCCTGAAATCGCTGAGAGATTTCACTTTCGCCTGACACTTTAATGCTACATGAAAAGTTTGTTTGCTCGGTCCTTAATAGGGCAAAACGTAGCATTTCCAATGCAAATAATTTCTGTGTAAATCTCTGGTCACCGTAACCCCGTAATTCAAACGAGACTTGTTTCTTTCTCCCTGAAATCTGTGGTGATGAAGCTCTGAGAGCTGGCAGCAGCACACACCAATGCTGCCAGCAAAACGGAGCATCCAGTGCACTCATGTTTGGAGCATCCTTTGCTGGGATCCTGTAATAAACTTGCCTTGTATGGCTTGGAGACAACTGAATTCTCTTTTGCATTATACGTTTATGAATTTGTGTTACTGTCTCTGAAGCCTTTCCCCCCCGTAAATGATGGAGACGGTTGTTACACAAGTTTGGCCTTGGGAGACGTACAGAAAGCTCTGTCCATGTACAGAATGGGAATCGCTGCAAGACTCGCCAGCTGCAAGGAGAGGGGATTTGTTGCCTCGTCATCTTCTGACAGCTTGGAGATGTTGTAGAGAGAAGTGTGTATCTTACCAACAGCTCTGATCACATGTTCTCTCGTTTGTATAATTTAGAAAATTACCAGTGTAATGAAAACAGCTCCAGCTAAATAACTCCTCCATCCACAGTTAATAAAATAGTATCTACCCTCAGAGACCTGGAATTTCTCTGCAAACGCTTTTAGTTAAACAAAGCGTTTTGTGTCCCTACAGTAAGTGCGATATTTATTTTTTCATTATTCATGAAACAACTTTAATGTCACTGCTGATTTTCCTGGTAGCATGTTCAGTTCCAGCCTCGCGGAGCTCACGCTGGGTTGTAGCTGAAGATGTCATTCACAATAAACATGAGCTGCTGTGACAATACGGTGGCAGAAGGTGAAGAATCTCCTTTCTTGTGCAAGGACGTGCGTGTGTCTCGCTGTGTGTGCGAGAGGGAGGGCAGGAGAGAGATTTGATTGTGTTTACAAGATTCATTTGCAGCACAGCAGGCAGTAGTCACATTGTAATACTCACCTTAACACGCATAATTTGATTTTCAGCCTGGTTATCATGCATTCAGACATAACGATACATGAAAATATATGCTTTAGCAGTGCATTTTAAACAAGGTTGCACACTTTAAGTCGGAATATATTAGATGTGAGTGTTGACTTTAGCAGTGGCAGAAGTCCTGGAAAGCACCGTTCAGCATCCAGCATATGCTACAAAACCACGGAAAGGAAAGCCGATTTTAATGGGTAAATCTCAGAGGCTGCTCCCATTTATGGGTCCAGCTCCAAATTTTGAGTGGGCATCCTCAAATTTGAACTCTTGACATGAATGAATTCATTTCATTTTGGGTCTGGGCTACTAAAGGATTTTCTTTTCTCATTCCTAGGTTTATCCCCTCTGGAAAGTGAAGGGTCAAAAAGTCCCCCAGTTTTTCTGCACTCCACACTGGGAGGAAAATGAGCTGCCTGGGTGTCGGATGGATGTTGTCCCAGGTCACCCCAAAATCCCAACCTGCAACACAGAGGACGAGGTTGCTGTTGCTGGCCAGGAGCTGTGCCTTGCTACGGCCTTGTGGAGCAGAGCGAGCCATGCGGGGGTCTGTCATCAATTGAATTCTAGCCGTAACACACCAGCCTTCACGCAACACGGAAACAAATCTGTTGTTTGCACCGTGAGATTTCCAGCTCGACTCAAATCATGTGAGTGTGGATGCGGTTGGGCATGGGTTTTTTTTTTAATATATTTTTTTTTCCTGTGGAACATCTAAACATTTGCAAAACAACCAAACCCTCCAGCCAAAAGCAGATAGAGGCCTGCTGAAGTCAACAGAGTTGAGCCTGTTTATACGAGTGGGGCATTTGGCCTGAATCCAGCTGGAGACTTTGCAGCCTCACACCTCCGAATCTTCCGAGGCTTTCTTAGCATCATTAATATTGAGGCGGTACGGTACCCAAAGTAATTATCCATTACTGCTTGGGCCTGGCCCAGGAATTATTCCGCCACATGTTGCCTCATTATATATAATGGAAAAACAGAAACAAACTAGAAACTGGGGAAATAAAGGTGGTCAAATGAGGAAGTGGGAAGCAAACGAACAAGCAGTGGGGAGAGGTCCGTGGATGGTGTGAATCAGTGCGGCGCTATCATCTTCAGGCCATGCCAGTTTGCATCCTGTGATGCCCTGGCCCGTTATGATTAGGCAGGTATGTTGCTGATATGCTCTATAATGGCCTGCATTACCAGCCCCGGCTGAAAGAAGCAGCTGGTGAAAGTTATGTTTATGTTCCACAGATGGATCGGCAATGGCAGACACACAGCTCTGGGTCTGGTAAGCAGGTGTTTGTCTTTAGATTTGCTAGCTAGCCAGAAAAAGGCAGATTCTTGGTGAAGGGTGTAGACGAAAGGAGATCAGTGTAGCTGCTGAAAAGGAAGAAACAATTATTTTCGGTTCCAGTTTATGGTCTTTTCAAATGGAGAATGAGCAGAGTCCTGAAGCTAATATTGCGCTTTAGCAGATCAGGCCACACGATCCAATTGGTCTGGAAGAAAAATTAGCCAAGTAGCAAAAGACAAAAAAAAAAAAAAAAGACCATTTCTTGCAAAGGAGGGTATTCAAATGATAGTCTCACAGCCTTCATTTCTGGCCTGTTTTGAGCAGGAGAAGAAATCACTTTGGCTTCAGAGGAGGTGAGAGGTCCCCATAATGAGTGAAAACCTCCGGGCCAGAGAAACAGCTCCAGCAGTTGTTGCAGTGCACAACGGGACCGGTAGAAATCCCGGGTGAGCTGAGCAACCCCTCTGCTGGGAGACGGGAATGAAATCCTCTTTTTGATAAGAAATTGTTTACAAACTGATTTTGCCACCTGTAAATTAATTGATTAAGTGTGCATAGCTAGTGCAGAATGTGGACGATGGCTTTTCAGCTTCTTCGGAATAAGCCATTTATTTTGACTGCATTTATTTTCTCATTTCCAATTGCTCGGAAAACCAAAAAGTGGTTGGATTGTGTCTGGTCTCTGGATGACAAATATTTCTAGACAGAGAAATGACAACACATAAATTCCTGCATGAGTATCATTCTGGTTAAAATTCCTTAAGCTCCGAGGATTTGGGAGCATTTGCACAGGTACCCGGCAGTAGGCTGAATGCTCGTTAATAGCTAATATTGTGGCTCTGTGAATCATAGTGAGCCGGATTCAGCACTTTCAGTTGCAAATCAGGTTATTATTTTACTCTTTGACCAGCTCTAGGGAGAGCTCCTTAATATGTAATGCAAAGAAGTAGCCTAAGGGAATGGAGCAGAGTGGCAGTGCTTCCCGGCAGCTTCCCCGCACTGCTGCCGGGCACGATGCTGCTGGCAGGAGGGCTGCTGCTCCTCCACGCATCCCTGAAGGCCCAGGTGGGCCTGAGTGGCTCTGCGGGACGAGCGGTGGCTCCGGGGGTGCAAGAGCAGCTGGGATGGCCAAGGGATGCAGGGTAGAGCTGAGGAGAAGGCCTCACCCTACGCGTTGCTCTCTCATTATCGTGCCTCACTTACTGCAACCAGGCTCCTCCAAAGGGCAAGCTGGGAGCTGGAGAATTTGGAAAGGTGGCTGCGTAAAGGAGGCAGCACGTGGGCTAGAGCTTCTGCGGTGCGTGTGATGTATGAGGGAATAGCAAGAGCAGCAGGTGCTGCCGAAATTTATGGAGCAGCCCAGGCGGCAGCCCCTCGGGAAGAGCAGCGGCAGCTACAGGAGCAGATGGTCTCCAGAGTTATGAACGCGGGGCGCAGCCCCGGCTGCCCGCGTACACGGGTCCGTCTTGACCCGAGACCAACAAGACGTGGCCTCCAAGGCCTGCGGTCACCTCGTGGGGCTCCGCTGGTCGGGGCAGCGAGCGGCGCCCGTTGATCCCGAGCCGGGCGCTGGAGAGGGACATCTTGAACCGGTTGGGAAGCCCAGAATAGAAGTACTGATAAAGGCTCGTGGAGGAATTTAACTACCCAGACATCTGCTGAGTAACAAATACAGCTGAACATGCATCATCGCAGAGGTTCCTAAATTACAGTGAAGACAACTTTATGATCCAGAAAGTAGAGACTCCTGAGGAGAAGCCATCCTGGATCTACAGGAGCATATTAATGAAATTTGCAGATGCAACTTTGCAAGTGCATTAAAAATACAGCAGCACTGCGTTTTCGAATTGGCTTCTAACACAGTATTGTATGTGTTAGTAGAATGGACTCTCTTCCACATCAAGTTTTTTTTACTATTCCACAAGTAAATGAACTTTCAAGCCTACCTACTCCTGTCTTTAGAACTGTCCACATCATCCATGAATGCCACACATTTGGGATCTGCAGACTCTTAAGTAATGTACTTTGCAAACATCTGTTTGGACAACACACAGCTCATGATAGAGACCCAGGGAATTAGGAAAACGGGCAGACAATAACTCAGTGTCATTTGCCTTCCACAATGCAAGTGCATACCTTTGCAGGAAAAAAAAGATCATTTGAAACAAATGTTGAATGGGATGAAGAATCTTAAGGAGCAGAAATATTGAAAAGATAATAATGAACAGCAAATAAGGCATGAGTTTTCAATAAGGCACAATAGCGAAGGAGGCCTATAAAGTTCTGGAGTACAAACAAAGAGATATTACATCAGAGGGTAAAGTTCAAATAGGGCTTTTTTTCTGCCTTTTTGGTATCAGGGGATTTAAAATAGGCAATTCCATTGAAATGAGCAACAAAAAGGTTAGGTTGATTATCAAGGGGAACATCTGCCAGTAGGACTTACTAATTTAGGAAAAAACCTTTCAGAGGTCTTGATTTACAGTGACAATTGGCAGGGGGAAAGTCAACAAACCTAAAAGCCCCCAAGACTTGATTTTTGTCATAAAAACTGGGGAATCTGTGAAATCTTAGGGGGAAAATAATCCCCTAAAACTTCTCACATAAATCAGCTAATCTTTGCCATCCTCAAAGTAAAAGCAGCCCTGAATGAATCCTGCCTCGTTCCTCAGATCCAGTACAGGGCTAATGCCAGGTTTACACTCTAATGGTTCATTTCCTTACATCTGGAGAACGCGTCTTTTGAAAATTTAGGAGGGGGAAAATCAAGGTTTTCTTTTTACCTTTCTTGCCAAGTTTTAATTTGATGCATTCATTTCCTCATTACCTCTCTGTCCCAAAGTTTACGTCTCAAACACTGAGCAGCAAAATCTTTTTCTCATTTCTTCAGGAAGGTAACGTTTCAATTTACATTCGTAATAGTGAGGTATGATCATCTCAGTGGGATGGCAACCTTAATCATCTGCCTGCTAAAACCCTCCTCATTAGCTTTGTTGTAAAATATGCCTGTGTTATAAATACTTCGCGAGAAGAACAAAACTTTTCACTTGTCTCCAATCATCCTGGCATCTGCTAGAGGTCATGCAAAGAGAGAAATCTACCTCCAAAAGCGATTCCAGTTCAGCGTTGTATTAAGACTATTATCGAATAATTCCTCTCCACCCGATCAAAGGCTTTCTCAGCATCTAATGTTAACAACAGTTATGGTCTCAAGTTTTTGCTTTTTCTAAGATTTTAGGCTCTTCCGTGCATCACCTCAGAGGTCACTGAGAGGTAAGGGAGCGAGCAGGTCTTTGATGAGAAAGAAGCAAGAGCTCCTTTTAATCTTAATATTTAGCTTTAATACACACACACACACACAAAAAGAATAAATAATCCCAGGGAGACTGATCTCAGTCCAGGAACCAGCAATAGTGGAAGGTTTTTAGGCAAAGGTGCAGTCTCAGGGCTACCTTTGCGAGCAAGGAATTTGGAAGGAGATGAAAAATGAAGGAGAAGGCCTCCCTGGCTATTATTTCTGCCTGAATTCCAGTTGGGCTTGGCCTTGGAGACAGACGTGCTATCAACAGGAGAGCAGCAGTGATGCCCCAGCCCACACCGCTGAGCTCTGCTCGTGCGGGGCCGCCCGCGTTTGCGCGCTCTTCTCGCTCAGAGTCAATGTGTAATCTGCAAAGCCAATCTGCCATTGAGAGGCAGCAGCAAAATCTCAAGAAGAACGGCGGCAGAATCTCTATCAGCATGGAGCTTGGAGCTCTCTGTGTGCTGCCCTCAGACGGGCGTATTCAGCCTCTGAACTGAGTCTTCCCAGCGTTATGAGCAGCAGGAAAAAGTCACTCCTGATCCCAGCTTCTATGGGGAAGGTGTAAAAGTCGCTGAACTGGCCCTCAGCAGGCTCACTAGCTTGAAAAGTACTTAGCTGAAACTCTTTCCTGGTGCTTTGACTCATGCCCTCCACTTCAGCAAAGCCAGATTACAGCGATTTGCCAACGATTTTGCGGCTGCAAAATGCAGGAAGGTATTTTAATTGCATTTTCCCCTGCGATCGGTTGTGCTGCCATATTCTTATTGGAATGCTTTAAATAGAACAAAGCCCTGGTAGCCTGTTCTGCCCCGGCGCCCTTCCTGTCCCCCTCCCCGGCCCCACCGCTTGGATGGAAATGCAACTTTTATCTAAAAAGGCTTTTTGCCTAGAAAGCGACTGCAAATGGACAGTGCTGACAGAAACTCTTCGTAATCACCGGCCGGGCTCTTCCCACTCAGTGTTTGTTTCCCAAGGAGAGTACGATGAAAAATTTGCATCCCGTTTTGCGATGGAGCGCCGTGAACTTCCTTAGGGCTGCCCGTGCTGCTGATTTACTCCAGGTGAGGGACCTGAGCTCCATGGACAGCCCCTTGAGTTACATGGGACTCTGCAGTTTACTGACCAGCAGTACTGCAGGTTTTGCTTCCCAGGAGGCAGGAGGAGCGTGTTTATCCCGGATTCCCTCGGGATCAGCCCTGGAGCCTTGCCTGGGAGCGGGGAAGATGCATTCGCATTAGTGCAGAGATGGTTGAGCTCTTCCCTCTCTCCTTGCTGCTCACTCACATACAGTCACCCTGAGTAGCGAGTGTGTCTGCAGGTTGAATTAACCCCCCTCAGGGTGCAGAGCAGGGTCCTCAGCTCCCTGAATAGCCCCCCGAGAGAGGCAGGGTCCCCCAGCTCTGCGCCTAGGTCTCCCCAAGGGCCTGGTGGAGCAGCTCCCCTCCCACCGTCAACCAGCACCTACCTGCTGGCAGACAAAACTGCTCCTCAACAGCCCTTTTAATGGGCTGCTTCCCACAAAACGTTGGTGTGGCAGCGGGACTTGGCTTTATCCTGAGGAGCAGAAGAGGGGGTGAAAGAGCGGGTTGATGAGGACCCCTCGGTTAGATCAGATCTAGTTCCTATCTTGTGCTAATCCACGCCAGACTGCTGGCGGTAAGATCCAAAGCAGCATGAAGCAGATAACAGGAGGAGGCTGAGGGGGGCTGCTCAGGGGTGTTTGTAAATAAATCTGGAACCTGGGATCTGCAGCCTGCTTGGTTATGGTTTTGTGCAAACACAATTACAGCATAAAATGAAAGCAGGCTGTGCAATGAAAACAAGAGGAATGCCATCACCCAGGTTGGCTTGTACTGCAAACCACCCTGGTCAATCATCCGAGATGAATGGAGGTATCCGCTGAATAACCTCACTTTGCAACTTTTATGTGAAGGCTTGATAAATGAAGTCAGGGAGAGGTACAAGAAAGTGATTAAAACCAGCCTGTGCAAAAGGCAATGATAACCTCCCTGAGCTTGGAACTTTTTTTCCCCCTCTTGCCTGAATTTGCTGGATAATTAACCCTTTCGTCCTTCGGGCTCGCAACACAAACATTTGCATCTCACGCAAAGCAGCGAGCTCCTGGCACGCCGTTTGTCACTTGTGATAAATCAGCCCCATGGCAAGGCCATCTCCACCAGGGACATGTACGGGCAGATACCTCCATGTGGAGTCTTGCCGTGGCCAAGCTGTAGCAGGGACCTTTTTGGAGACTTAGCTCACTCCTGTCTTGTCCCTAGGCTCTGGGTGGCTCTCTGGCTCGCTTGAGCACCTGCTTTTAGGCATCCCGAGCAAAGTGGTGTCCCATCTGGAGTGACCAGAGCGTCTTCCCTGGTGCCAGGGTGCTGTTCATCTATTCAGTGGCAGTAGCTTCTGGCTTGTGGAATGGTCCAGACAGGCACGAGAGCCCGCGTGTCCCCTCCTGAGGGCTCTGGCGCCTGGGGTGTTGCAGGGTGCTCGTGGCTGCTAGCTGGGGCTCAGCAGAGCGGCACCAGCCAGGGGTCCCCCAGGCAGCCCGCTGCCCAGCTGCCTTCGCAGGGGGCCACATGGAGCTTGGTGCTCCGTTTTGCTGTGTCCATCTCTGCACCATGATACCAAACCAGTTGCTTAAGGAAGAACTGAGTCAGAGTCTCCGGTGAAGATCTGGAAGTGAGCGTCAACAAAATACACGGACACTTTCCTGCCCGCCAAAGGCAGAAATGCAGCAGAAGGGATTAGGCTGTTTGGGGCTTAGCAGGGAGGACGGCAGCAGCATCGCTGCCTTCGCAGAGCAGAGCTGTTCAAACCCCGCCGAGAAGCCAAACCTCGGCTGAGAAATGTCAACAGAGCCTTTACGACAGCCTGGAAATTAATTGTCCTCCGAAATGGCAGTCCTCAATTTAGGCTTAATCTGCCCTGCATTACTCAGGTAGCTCTTGTGGAGCATCGCGGCGCTCGCTGACAGGTCCCCGTGCCGTCCCCACGCCCCCGGGAAGGCAAACAGCCACATAAATCCCTCTGCCCGGGCACGCTCCGGCTCGCTGCTTATTGTGGGGCAAATTTATGGCCCCGCTCGCTAGGTAATCTTTAAGGGGGGCTGCCTGGTTGTTGCAGGTCTAAAATTACAGATGACCTGGGTGTACGCAGAAGTGGATTTGTTAGAGGAAAATCTGTGTTTAAGGGAGGCTGGGAGGGGATGGGAGAGGAGAGCTGGATGTTCCCCGGGTAGTTTATGACCTTTTCTTGACAATAATAATAATAGTAGTAACGAAAACAACTCCCTTCAAGAAAGGTAGGAGAGCAGTTCTCGTTGTGGGGCTCTAAATATCTGTTTATCCCGCAGCGGCGAGGCGAGCGTGCCCGGCGGGGATGATTTAGCGCTCGGCTGATGACTACCAGCGGAAGGGCTCCATGTGAAAGGTAGTCTGCCACGGCTAATGGGCTCTCCTTTCAAAGGGATGCAGTGTGTACATTACCCGTGTATGGAGAAGGTGCAGAAAGGCCTCTGCAGACATTAGGAATGGAGTGTTGCTGATGATGAAAAGGCACTTTGCCGTTGAGGGAATGGTGGGAGAGAAAAGGCGTATCTGTCTTTTTGATTAGAAATGCATGCTTCCTTTCATCATCTGAGCTGAAAAATTGGCTTCTGCTCTTGGTTTATGAAACCATTTTTCTTTTCCCTTCCTTCCCAGGTTTTGCAAACTCTTTAATAAATTAGTTACTGTGAGGTGCATGGGTGCAACAATCACCTCAGAGGCTTTTCCCAAATGCATCTTTAATATTTTATAAGTATTTAAATAGATTTATTCAATGTGAATGGCCTGATTTATTAGCGCTGGCACTCTGGCATGGGAAGGGGGTTCAATACAAATTATGTTGTGTCAGAAATTTTTAGCAGCTAGGTCTCAATTTACCAATGGCTTCTCGGAAGCCAGGAAATAATGGGACCCACCCCATGTTAATATTTAATCGGGCTTTGGTGCCAGGTAGGAGAAGCTGTCGAATGAACGAGACGCGACTGGGGGCGGCCTGGCTTGCTCTAAGACGTACAGGATCTGTACGTTAGGCTTGCTGCTTAGCCGGGGTTGGAGGGGGACGGTGGTCGGTCGTTAGAGCGAGCGAGAGCTCCAGCTCTGCCGCCGAACAGGGAGGGTTTTGGGAAAGCTGCAGTCGTCCTGGGTAACTGCCGCACCAACGGGCAGGACAGGAGCGGATTCACAGCTTCTCCAGAGATGTCATGGCTCCAAACTGCACAAAAGCCATTCACACTGGAGGTGCTGTGTGAGGTTGCTCTTATTTAGCCTGGCACATCATCATTATAAAAGCAAACTGTTTTATTTCCACGTGGAAACACCAGGCCCCTTTCTCAGTGCAGGTTTGGAGTGTAAATTTAAAACGCAAGGAAACACAGAAGCCAAGGGGGGTGGTTTTCACAGTAGTGTTCATTCTCGTGCGTGGGACAGTCAAACATGAGGGCACGATTGCAGAATCGCTCTGCACATGGGCAGGACCTTCCCGAGCCACCTCACCCAGTGTGGAGCAATTCAGACGAGTCAGAAACACGCTCGAAAACCGGCTATGTCTCACCCTGCCTCCCGTGTCTCTGAGCTAGTTTCTGGTGGGAACTTCATTCATTTCCATTTCTCACTTAAGAGTGCTTATTTCTGTCACTTCAAACATACAGCGCGTTCAGTTTCCCCATGCACTTGCCCTAAAGACCAAGAGAAGAGTTGACCTGCTAGAGCTTTGTAATGTTACTATTCAGGAAGTTGTTGGGGCTGAAGAAAGTGGCTATTTCTCACATGTGCTTCTGCTAAATTTTGGTTGGAGAGGCTTATTGCAAGGCTAGATTATGAGGACAGAGCCCTCGTGTTTATACAGAGATAGCTTTTCCCCCTTCTAGGTCTCTACCAACCTGTCGCAGGGCTGGTTCTTCTCTTCCATATGATGGTACCTGCTATGGTACTCTTCCATACGATGGTATACTGATACCTTTCCTTAAGGAGGGACAGATATTACGGCCTTGGTCATGTAAGAGTGACCCAGGGTTGCACCTGGACCAGCCTCTGGGTCTGAACGCAGAAGCATCAGCCCTTTCTGCTGCCCGCACAAGTCCCTTGGCGTGCACGGCTTACGTGGTTGCGGGTCTTGGGCGCAGCAGGTCCACGTTCCTGCCCCTCTGCAGTGTCACTGTGCTCTCCTGCCCTGGGAAGCAGCTCCGTAGCAGCTGCACCGGCTTCCAGTCTGAGCAGACAACCCTCTCCGTGATCCGATTAAGCCCACACACAGTGTGGGCCGTGATCAGCTGCTTCTGCAGCACCCAAAGGAAACGAATCATACGGCACAGAATTAACTTCTGAGTTCCCTGGTTTCCTTTCCTGAGCCGCTGCAATTTGCAGGCGCTGTCTGCAGGTTCTTAGAGGTGGCGCGTTGCACGTGCCCCGCGGTGTGATTCGCACGCGGGGCGTGATGTCCTCTCGTTCCGAATCTCAGCACTGACGCAAGAGCATGGCTTCTACCCCACTCACATGCTCAAATGCAATAGATTTTCTCTTAAGTTCTTTAACAGTTGGGCTAGATTAAAAAAAGCAGCAGAGAAGGAAATATCAGAGGGAATAGGGGAAATATCACAATTCGAGTATATGAACTTTGATAATATTGGTACTAAGAAACAAATAGAAAATTATTGCTGTTACAATAGCACTGAGGAAGGTGAAAGAAAGGGATACAGGTTTCCAGCGAGCTCTCACATTTCTGAAGCTCACCTGGACTTGCCATCTCTGCAGAATTTGACCAGATCAAAATGTGAGAGAGCAGAAAGGCTGCAGCTTCCTGCCTGGCAGAGGCAGACGAAGCGGAGGGGCAGCCCCTGCACGCGCTGCCGAGGAGCAGCTTTCCAGGGAAAACGGCCCCATTCTGGCCTTCAGGAGGGCTACAAGGTACTGCTCGCTATCTGAGTGAGGCCACGGCCATTATCTGAGAGATCTGAATGTGATTTTAATTACAGCTTTTATTATTGGAACAGCTGTAACCGAGACTGTAACAGTCAATTATATATGGGGCTTTATTGGCAAAGGGTGTTTAATATTAAACAATCATTGCTAACTGTGAACATACCTGATATAATAATGAACTGTATTTGGAAGATCAGCGTGAGATAAAGGAGTTAAATGTAGCTGTGCAGTCTGCAGCAACGGCACATTGCTGAGGGGCTATCTTGAATTCATTCTATTTGGAAACAGAGAACTCTGAATGTTGTTAGATTATCTTTTTGAGAGCATAAAGTAAATGTTTGGTAACCAGAGATTTGTATTGCAAGAGAGAATCACTTTCACTGAAGCTGCAGTAACCCGAAGCGTAAACGTGCGGGCTGAGCTGTCAAAGCACGTAACAACATCTTTAAATAAAATGGAAGTGGCTGGAGCTGCCTGCGTCCCCGCCGCCCTGCGACCAGCGCTCGAGGTTCAGCGCCGGTGGTGCTGGAGTCGCCGCGGGATCCGCGATGGAGCGGGCGCTGGTGCCGGTGCTCCGTGCTGGCATTGCCCTCCTGCCCGGGAAGGGGAGATCCTCATCCCGGCTCTCGGTGCTCTCGCGAAGCCTCTGCAAGCCGACTGCGAAACACAGGGTTGCTGTGCAGAGAGGGGCTTGGAGAAAGAGAGAGAGCCCCAAGGTGTGAGACACGGCACAGGCGGAATCGGGAACTGCACTGCTGGGAGATGCCGCCTGGAGCTGGATCTCTGGAAGCACCGCAGCACCCAGCCATATATAGCAAAGCAGGATCTGTCAAAATTGTGTAGTTTGTGGTATGCTTTTTGTTTGAAATAACATATTGCCTCCTATTTATAGTAAAGCAGACTAAACAGTCCTATATGTCTGCATTGACAATTTTCAGACAAAGAGTAAGGGTACCTTTTACCTGGAAATTGTGGAGATAGAGCTCAAAATTGTGAGCAGTGATATAAATGAATACCTGTGATTTTACAGGCATATAAATCTAGAGCTTCTGCTTACATAGCCCAGCTCTGCCTGCAGCGCTGGCTGGATCCGAAGATCCCCGCTGGAGAACTACTAGGAAACAAATGAACTCGCGATGCATAGTATCTTAAAGGAAACTATAAATGGGAGAGGTCAAGGACTAGGCATGTAAGCGACGGGAAAAAAAATCTTCCTTTTAGTTTACACAAGTCCCGCTTCCCTGTCTGCGCGGATTCCAAATAAGGAAGAGCGACTTTCCAAGGCACGAGGCCTGTACCGGCTTCCTGACCTTGTAATTCTCACAGTTCTAGACATTCCAAGGTAGGGGGTCATTCAGACAGAGTTGTAATTTCTTGTGCATATTTATTTCCAAAGTATCTTTTGCATAGTTTCCCAGTGAAATCATGGGCCGGGGAATGCTAAATAGGTTATTTTTCAAGCTTGCATCCAAAGGGCCTGTCAGAGGGGGCTGTTTTGTCCTTATCAAGCGCAAGTGCCGGGGCCGAGCCGGGGAGCGTGTGGCCGGTGCTTCCCGGTGCTCCCGGCGCTCTGGCTGCGCTGGCGTGCGCAGCCTGGGGAGCTCTGGTCCTGGTATCGGCGGGGATTTCGGTGATGGGAAAAGTCAGGAACGCACAAGTCGGCTCAGCGGGAGGTGCCCTGAGCCCTCCCCAAGCGCTGGATTTTCGTAACCCTTTTGGTTAAGGAGCCCATGCTCCATTCTCTTCGCATTCCGTAAATTAATAAACTCCCAGATTTAGGGGAGAAAGGTTGTAGAAGCCCGACTTGCCACCAGATAACCTTAACTGCTTGTGAAGGCACATCTGAACTCTTTTTCCTGGTCCTGTGTTCCAAAACCCATACTTTTTTTGAACCAGTTACATTTATCTGATCAAAGAATTAAAGTGCACCAAGGACCGGGCAGGACAACCTGAGTTTGGAGTATTCATTATTCAATGCATCTCACAAGGAACAGCCAGAAGTCACCTCCTTTCTGACAGAGGTTTAACTTTGTCTGGCAATTTCAAAACCAAAGATTGTGCTAGAAATCTAGGAATGTGTTCATAAAGAGAGAAGCCAGCAGTAAGAGGAAGGAGTTTCCTTGGCCGTTCATGCTACTCCCTGCTCGAAGGAGCAGTAGGAGGGCTCATGAGACCTCAGCTTTTACGGAGATGTGACTAACAAGTTTAAGTTGAAATGTAGGCGCTTTCTGAATTCCAAAAACATGCAGTGCGTTTGTCACTGATGTCTTCAGGCTCTTGCTGAAAAGCAAACACAGACTTTCTGCTTGCAAAAATTCCTGTTAAAATCTAACCTTTCTTTTTTTTTTAAGCGTTTCAAAAGAATGACGAGGGGAAGATCCCACAGAATTTGGGAGTGTTTGCACAGATTGCTAGTGGCAGTAAGTGTCATTTTAGGAGACACCAGTCAGGCTGTGTGTGCCATATGGAGACAATTTCTACCTCAGCTGTATTTACCTTTCCCTTTGATCTGAGGAGAACAGCTCGTGTGTGTAGAGGCAGAACCTGGTCCACAGCATCCTGTTGGGTTTGGGTATTGGAAGACATTGGGAAGAGCTCCATTGGCATGTGCCATTGTAAACAGGAGGACACGTTGGTGAAATGAGCCTGATTTAAACACGTGAAGGGACGGTTATGAGGTGATAGGAGTGAAATGCTCTGAAAAGTGAAAAGTGCTGCCTTTTTCCTTTATCGTTAGAGAATCACTGAAATGTAGGACTGGAAGGAAACTCCATGGGCCATATATTCTGTTCTGCTCGAAGGCAGGATCGGTTATATGGCCATCCCTCAAAGCCATTTAAGTAACGTATTACTGCAATGAAGAGATATTCCTTATATTTAGGAAGGGGAATACTGCCAGCACAGTTAGTTACTTACCTCCTGGAAAAAAGAAAAAGCAGAAGAAAAAAAAACATAGGAGTTATTTCAGCTCTCTAAGAGTTATCATTCAAATTAGTTTAATGGTTTGCTTGGGATCACTGGAGAAGCCTGACGAGAAGATAAGATAGGATATATGGAAGTGAAAAATCAGGGGATAATGATTACAGAAAGGCAAAGGAACAGGTTGAACAGGCTTCCAGTTGAGGTGCTGATCTCCAAAAGTGGTAGTAGATTTTGGCAGCAACGAAATGAGTATGTGGAATTCAAAAATATACTGAGCTGCAGGTTGGTTTCTTGAGCTTAGGGTTTCCTGGTGGCCTCTTCAAAGGTTGGAAGAATTATTTTGCAGAGCTCTTTCCCCTTATTTAATATCAGAGATCTATGTGTGTGTGCATGTTTGTTTACCCAGCACTGATTTTACCCCTTTTACATATAACACAAGAGCAAGTGAGAGAAGACCCAGTGGCTCTCAACTTCAGATCCGAATGGTTCCTGCTTGCTCTAATTTTGTCACTTCAAAGCACTCTGCTCGATGGTTGCAAGTTGTTTTTCTAAATCCAAACCATTTCATTTGGCTTTTTTTCAGAGCTGTAGCTGTCCTTTGCACTACTTTCAAGTGTAAACAGTACAGTTATTTGTAGAGTGTTACTGATCATTTATTTTATCCATCTAATATTCTTATCATGCATGTTAATATCACTATTAACTGTTTTGGGTCATTTCTTATTTGTATTCCAGAAAACTGTTTCCAGTGTTATTACTTATTGGTCATAATCAATTAGGGAAGTTTTTAGACTATGGCAGCCCTATATAAATACACTGGCAAAGTTCACCTCCTATGATTTCTGACAATTAAATTGTTCTGTCACTTTGGGACCTTCATTAATCTCAACTTGTCATCCTTGTTTATGCAGGTTATAATGGCCTGTGTGTGTAAGTGAAATGAGATGCTAAAAGCCCTTGGCTGTTTAACTCTTTGATGAAAGTCAAGCAGGAATACATTGTTGAGGGGAGAACTTGGGTGTTTTCATTCCGCACAGTCACACCAGGGAAAGTACTGCACTCTTTAATGACTAGTGATGAAATAAGGCAAAGGAAGGTTTTTCAGAGGGGTGCAGACAGTGCTGTTGTCCCAGCCCTTGGTGCTCGTGCATGAGTGTGCACGGAAACAGCCGTGTGCCAACGGTATGGCTTTCTCCTCCAGGAAAGTGCCATGGAGACATCACATTCCAGCACACAGAGGAATCTGACAAGAAAAGAGCTGCATTGCAAGATGAACGTAGCCCAAATGGAGCACCTGGCTAAGGCTCTCGAAGCTGTGAGCTGTTGTGGGTATTGGCATGGCCTTCGGTTTGGGTGGTTCTGCCAGGGGGGTTACCTGGGACCGCTGCAGGCTCTGTTCTGAGGACTTGGCAAAGTGGAAAGTCTTCAAAGGATTAGCAATAAACCCTCCTTGGCGGGTCCATTTGGACGGTTGAATCTAATATTTAAGTTCCTGGGGATGTTTAATGTTTTCTTCTTGGTTGAAGTGTCTCCTTGACAGTGAAGTGTCTCCAGAGTCCTGCTCTCTAGTATTTCCCAATGCACATGGTAGTGTATTATCTTCCACCCTGGTAGCGTATTATTTTCCACCCTTTTCTGCATTTCTTTAAGAAGTTCTGTAAGAAGCACCATTACATGTGTCAGTCTGAAGCAGGATTCTCACTAATCCTTCCTCCTGGAGTGATCCTCACCTGAATTATAGTCAGATCCTCACCTGGGACAGCGGAACAAAGCTGCAGGTGACTTTTCTTCCCCACAGGCTGGTCTGGTGTTTCTTGTTGGCCGAGTGTCTTCTGAAACTGAAATCCAGGCTAAAGGATCTTTGCTTTAATTTGCAGCTGGAAATGCAGGACCAAGGGAAAGCAAGTAGCCCACTGTCCCACGCTGCACGTGAGAGAGAGCTGAGGATGGACTCTGGGTCTCCTGAACCCCATGGCCTCCTGGCTGACCAAGGTTAAAAAATAAGAATAGCCTTGGAGTTATGTGCCTCAGATCTACAAGGAGTGTAATGATATGCTATTCCCTGCACCCTGAGAAACATATGAGTGACATCTTCCCTCTGAGCACTAATTACCATAATTCTTAGACCAGGGAGAGATCCAGAACACTGCACAAATTATCACCCAATATCTTTAATGAATGTGGATGGTAAGTTACTTGCAAAGGTGCTGGTTAATAATCTGGAACGCATATTCCCAGACCTAATTCATTTCAGTCAGGTGGGATTTATTAGGAATTGGACTGTCACGCAGTAGTACAAAGCTAGGCTTTAGTACAGTGAGTTCGCAGAGAAGCAAAGGAGAAAGCCGGTATGTCTGGTGGCGTTAAAAGTGGCTTAGGCCATGTGTATAGTTTGCTTGTGGCGTGTTGGGGGCATGTGGAGACGCTTTGACCCTGTGCAGCACAAGCCAATGTCACCCAAGGACCTGTTGTTCACATGGGCTCGTGGGTGACCTTCCTAAACCACAGCGAGGAGAAAGGGCAGAGCGGCTCTCCCCTTTCTGCTTGATCCAGAGGACACATCATAGCTGCTTTCTTTCTCTTTTCTGATGGGAATTTATTGAGAAAGCGGGATGCCACATGCCTCGTGGGTGCCCGTTGTGCGTGTGCCTGCGCTGAGAGGCGGCGTGTGACGGGCTCCTGGCAGGGGGGCCCTGGGCTGGCCCGGGCAGGCGGCGGGTCTGGGGGCAAACTGCCAGATGTGGCTTGTCGCGGCCGCCTCTGGGCTGCTCTGGAGCCTGCCAGCTCGTGTGGCAGGGCACGGGGAGAGGCAGGGCGGCGTGCCAGCTTTTCTTGCTCCCGGGCGCTCTCCAGGGGCAGCTGGCTTCGGGAACAGAGACACAAAGACCCTGGAAATGGCACATCTGTGTGGTTTAGGTTCTAATGCTGCATAGAGCCGTGGATGTGGAATTTCTTGTTGTGTTTTAAGGGTAAAACCACATGCGTATCCTTCAGGATACTCCAGCACGTGGTAGAGAGGAGTGTAAGTCAGGTACAGACGCCAGGGCTTGCTCCTGCAGACGTGGGGACAGCAGCGTTACTGCTTCTGCTCCGGGAGCGCCAGCCGGTCATAGAGTTCAGGGGTGAGACAAGGCTTTAACAGGCCTTTTGAAACAGACTGAAAAAAGAAACCGCGGGTTTTACACAGCATCACGCTAAGAAAATCCTGGGTTTAGCCAATTCACATCCACCCACTGCCTTAATAAACACATGTAAAATAAACAGACCCAAACCTTAGAGCTCAGTGGTAGTAGTGGTTGCAAGAGCAGCAGAAGAGAAGAAGCTCGCCCAAATAACCATGGCATAGTGGTGAAGCCCCTTCTTGCAGCTGCAGCCTCGCCAGGATGCCCTTGCGCCCGCTCTGCCTGCACTGTCCTCTTGCCCTGAGCAGCCGGGTTACTCAGGCTTGTTATCTGGCGGGAAAGTCTATTTTTAGCTGGTGTTTGTCCACTGGCCAGATCCTGATAAGATGGCCAGTGCTAGCCTATCAAAAGTGAAAAGACAGGACCAAGCACAGTTTATCAGGGAGCTCTCAAAAAAGTTTACCATACAAAGGACAGATATTTATATCTTAGCCCCCATTGCCTAACGCAGTAAATGACATTGACGTATTTATTGTTATGACGTAGATGTTTTTCCATGTTTTTCCCCTCTTGCAGCTTTACCTTAGTGACATATTCCTTAACGTTTTCGTTTAACACTTTCGGTACTTTGCTTTTAGCACATCATTATGCCCAGCCGCTAAGCCACATAAATAAGTTCTCGTCAGTGGTGCCCGTGAGCCCTGAAGTGACTGCACATGTGCCAGCTCAAGACCTGAGAGCTGGTGAAGGGCACCAGGAACCAGTTAGCTGGGGTGCAGCTTGCACCGAGTTGCTCTCTTTCTCTGATCTGATTGCTGGGGTCTGCGATAAACCCGGTAATCCGATACACGTCTGGCAGCGTATATCACAAAACTGCACGTTGCAAAGTCTGGGCAAAAATGGTTCTGTTTTATGCACTT
The DNA here is from genome assembly GCA_013398315.1 of Nothoprocta pentlandii. Taxonomy (NCBI): domain Eukaryota; kingdom Metazoa; phylum Chordata; class Aves; order Tinamiformes; family Tinamidae; genus Nothoprocta; species Nothoprocta pentlandii. The sequence continues at coordinate 87,199 of VZSG01000478.1, read as the reverse complement.
CACTGGTTGGGGCAAAAACCAGCAATTCACCTGGTGAGATTCTTAAAAAGAGCTTGTTGAGCCCAGGGTGTTTGCTCTTTTATTCATGTAAATAATGGCTTTGACCAAATTGGAGATTTTCACATTTTACTGGCAAAGCAAACATTTTTAAATTTTTACTAAAAATAGTAAGCTAGCACTTTCTAATCAAAATTCAATTGTTTTGAATCAAATTCTGCTGTGTTTTGAGGACTAATTTGAAGGAAGGAATAAAAAAAAAAAAGAAAAAAGGTAGTTTATAGATCATTTATTTCTCTGATACAGACTTCTAATACCCTAAGTGGGTGTAAGTTAGGCCAGTTTAGCAATCCACATTAAACAAGATGTGGCCTTAAAAATTCACCGTGTATTTATATGAAATGAAATTTAAAATTTTCAAATGAGCAATCCACATAATTAATCAGTTACAAGTTGTTCAAAATCATTAAAGTAAGAGGACTTAACGAGGCAGGTTAATATGGGTATAAATATGTGTTCCTCTGTGTGTGGGTGCCTGCATATACATACATATAAATATGTATACGCGAATATTTGTCTTTATTTCGGTATGCAAAAGCCTATATACATATGTACATAAAATATATATATACCTGCACGCATAAAAATACTGGTGCAGGTACTGGTGACTACGTCTGTAGAAAAATAAGGCTCATAAATTGCCATGTTTTGGTTAATCTGTATGTAAAGCATGTTACACATCAGTGTTATAACACAGACATCTTAACTTTAAATGAGACGAAAACAAACATAAAATTAGCACTTTAGGGAACCCCCTGCCACTCAATTTGTGGTGGGTTTAACACCTTCTCATTTTATATATCTTTCTACATAAACAGTTTTATATCAGCCCTTGATATGGCACCTTCAAAGAATTAAATGGTGAGCTGTTTAAAAGCGCTAATTAGCAGCTTTAATACAAAGGGGAGCCTAGTTATTAGTAAAATCTTGTAAACCTCAAATACCCTTTGGGCCCAGTCATTTGTGTGGGAAATAACTCAATAAAAATATTATATTGTTAATCACAAAAACCTTCAAGGGAAATGCTAAATCTAGGCAGAAATATAAACTGCACCTTTGCAAACAAAGGAGGAGAAGTGGCCGTCCACATTAAAGCAAAGCCATAAAATCCCGAGAAGAATATATTTATTGATAAAATGCAGCTTGTTTCCTAATAAGGGTTTTTACAGTCTCTAACCTTATGCACATACAACAACAAACATACATTAATCGAACACAGCTAGCAACATGTTTATTAAATTAGCACTTCATTCCTCTCAGTGGTGTGTCCCAGTGCCAAAGCTCTCCTGAAAAGTGGCTTTTGGTTGCGGTATGGTGGTCATTTTTATATTGATACAGACTTATTTTTGTCCAACAGAAATACATACATATCCTTTGAGATGTTTAGAAAAGCACTGGGATCTATCCTATCTAGATCTTTTTCTTTAAGAAAACTATATATCCTTTATTTTGTCTGATCAATTTAAATTTATGTTTGACAGTGCTGCTTCTCTCAGTGTGTCACATATGTTTTATGTTAGCAGTTAATATTTTTGATGCAGGTAAATAATTATATTCTTAAGTGTTTAAAAATTACACTAATTCCAAGGTTATTAAGGAGGCTATGTTTCTAATTTATACAAGGCATTATAGGTGACTATTATGTAGTATTATATACTGCATAACGAAAGAACGCATAATCACAAAGAAAATCTTTTGGCTGAGAAACAATAACTAAAACATAAAACACTAAGAATCTCATAATTTGTAGATATGCAAAAAAGTCATAGTTTTTATAATTTATCAGTGATTTCATGAGATAAACTGAGGAATTCACCTTTAAAAACTGACTTTCTGCTCATGTTTTAGTGAAAGGTGTTTGAGCAATACTTTGAATTCAACTTTCTAGAAAAGCTGTTCAGAACTTTGTTTATACTTCTGAAAGAATTCTTATTATCGTTATTCATATTATTAATATTATAATTCAGCCTTTGTATGCTCTTGTGCAGAATCTCTCTTTTTTTTTTTTTTTTTTCTTGTCTGATATCATCGTTCTCCTCACATTTCCCGAGAAGAAAAAGAGTTGGGAAAAAAATACCAGGCGTGCATTTTTTTACCAGTGTCGTGGTAATGATCATTTGCTGGTCCTTATGGTAAAGGATAATTTTTTAAAAAAGATGCAAATAAGGGCAATTTTTATTATTTGTAGACCATTTAAAGCAGGAATTTCTGTGTAATGAGCAGTATCTATCCTTTCCAGCTCCGAGCTCCTATTAGAAGCAGATTTTTTAAAACCCTGGCCAGGGCTTCAGCATTTCTTGTTTTCCTTGGCGTGCCGTGCTTTGCTCTTTGCGGTGCTTTATGTTACAAGCTCGTGAGTATCTTTCAGTGCCCTTGCGTGTACCTGGGGTGTCGCGTTTCACCAGGTGCACCGAGGTCTTACCTGGGGACTCCGTGACACGCTCCGAGCGGCTCCCGCGCCCCGGAATGTGTTCCCGGGCAGCCAAGCCTCCGGAGGCGGGCTGTGCACCTCCGGCTAAGGCCGCCCGTGATCCCGTCGCCCTCACTGCCGTGCCGGCTGCGCTTCCTAGGCCTTCCCAAAGCTGCCAGCAGCATGGGATGAAGCCCAGCCCAGGAGCGCTCCCGATCCCGCCGGGCGGCTCATCCATCAATCCCGGAGGGGACTCGCCTTGGTGGCCATCAGCAGAGGCGCTGGGCGCTGGGCACGGCTGCGAGCCAGCCAGGTTTCCCTTCCAAACCGGCAAAACCGGCCAGCTGATGAAATGAAATGAGAAGATGGGCATCGGCACAGGCTGCCCAGGTGGAGTCACCGTCCCTGGCAGTGCCCAAGAAACGTGTGGATGAGGCATTTGGGGACATGGCTTAGCAGGCAGGGTGGTGACGGGTTTAGGGTTGGACTTGATGATCTCGAAGGTCTTCTCCAACCATAATGGTTCTGTAAATCGGTGGAGTTTAAAGCACTTTAAGCTCCCCTGGGGCAAGCTGGGCCGTGCAGCACTGGAAGAGCCGTTTGAGTGGGACACTTGGTGGACTGGGCACGCCACCCCACTGCTTGCACAGCAGGAAAACTGAGGCCAAATCGAGGCTTAAGCGGAGTTTTTGTTTAACCATGAGGTTCATCCCGCACTCCCAGGGAAGACCTTTCATTCCCATCTGCAGGGAGGGCACAATAACCTCGTTGGACTGGCCCCACAGTCCCCAATCACAGCACGGGCTCCTGGCATTTGCCTAACTATCTTTGCTCATCATCCGTCATCTCCTGAAGCCTTTGCTTCATTCAGGTGCCAGGTATTTCCGAAATCAATCACGGCACTGAAAGCGGCATCTTTTCATGTAAATGCAGTGTATTATCTGGGCCGAAAAGCTCCGCTCTGCTCCGCTCGCTGCAGCTCCCTCCTGCTCCTGCTGCTGCTTTGAGCTGCCGAGACCCTTTGTGTGGACAGGGTGTGAAGGGGATGCACCGCCTCCGCAAGAGCCATGGGTGGCGATGACCTCCCAGCAAGAGCGCGGCATCCGTCACCACCCGCCGTTGGGCACCCACCTCCTCCCGACATCCTGCCTCCTTCCCACCATCAGAGCGGCCAGAGCCCCTCGGCTGTCTCGCCTTGCTGGGCCTTGCAGGCCACCTTCAGTCTGCGCGTGAGGTCCCTTCTCCTGCCTTAAATCCGCTTTGGCAAATGGGATGGGTCATCCTGGTGGGATGGGTCAGCCCCGTTCAGCTCTGCCTTCCAAAGAGGCCCTGGCTTTGGAGCATGTTGAGTCAACAGGAACCCCGCTGTGCTCATGGAGGGCCGTGGGGATGAGTGAAGATGCGGAAAGCAGACATTTGCCTGCAGGAATGCTAGCTAAAGCTTGGTGGAAGGAGGCATTCGTTTTGCTCGTTGGAGAGAAGCGCAGCATGAACTGACTGGGAGACGTAGAAGGAATGTTGGCACTTGGGATTACCCCAGATTGGCTGTAAAGGACAAGCACCTTGGGATCATTCACTGCAGCCCTCTTAAAGCAGGCTGAGCTAGGAGGAGGCCTCTGCACCCGCAGTGTCTCTCGGATGACCTTGCAAAGCCAATGTTAAAATACAGGGGGGAGAAGCCACCCCAATATTGACCAGCCTGCCCCAAACACTCCAAGTTAGCCATGTCCTGGTGATCTCTCGCGGGAACTTGTCCGGCTCTGCCCTGCAGCCGCCAGCTCTTGTTTTCTGTAGGGCTTTGTTAAACTCAAGAGCTCTCCATCACGTCTCTGTTTCCTCTGAAGGTTCTTGTATACTGTGAGCAAGTCGCTCCTTAACCTTCTCTCTGTTAAGCTAAACAGTCTGAGCTTCTTGAGCCTCTCACAATTGTTTTCTAATCCTGCCAGTGTTTTCTAGTCCTTTAACCGTCCCCGTGGCTCTTCCCTCTAATTTATCAACAAGGCACCAGGCACCAGCGCTGCCTTTGCTGCTCCATTAGTGGCCACAGCAGTGCCACAGGCAAAGATAATTTTACGCCAGGCTTCCCGGCTATATCCCCCTGTTTACATATCCCGAGAACTGAACTAACCCTTCTTATTATCTTTATTATGGTAGTGGTGGTGGTGGTACTGCCTTAAAAATAAAGCCACATGCGGGAACTACTTGGGCTAGTAACTGTGTAGTCTGAGAGTGGATAGTCCTTGTCCCAAGAGCCATAGGACTATTTCGTGGTGGTTGTTTGCTTTGGTTTGGTTTCAAAAGTCAGCATGAACAATAAAAAATCCTTATCAGTATGACATTCATTATCACCGTGAATGCCTTTAAATGGATTTCTCTACGGCAGCCGTTACATTTATTTTGCTCAATAGTTTTCAGTAGTTCTGGGAACTGTTTTTCACAGAAATGTCTAATTATTATCACTAGCAATTAAATTTATTTATTATGTTTTGCTGTTGCTGAAGGAGTGTCTCATGCCAATGACATGCTCTCTTGTACACTCTCACCAAAGACTAATTGGGGGATAATTAAATTGCAGAACAAAATTGTCAGTGTTGACAATGTTTCCCTATCACAGGGTAATTTGCAACCATTTACACTTTTTTTTTCCTCCAGTTAAAAATTATTTCACTTGTTTTTCATTTTATAGCTTTTGATCATCTACTTTTTTTTGCCTTGGTCTCTTCTCACTCCTCTTTCTTTTAATTCCTTCCTACCCTTTTGGCCAAGAAATCTCCGTATTTTGTTTTCGAACTCTGTTAACTTCTCTAGAAAGCTTGCAGAACATCAGCTACAGACTTGATCTTTGCCTTCTTTAAGCCTGAATTTATCTTTTCCGTGTGGCAATTTGGCAAAACCAGTACAGCGGAAAAAGAGGAACAAAAACAAAAAAAGTAGAAAATAATTCTGCACCACAAAGAATGTATTAAACTTTATTCCTTGCATTACCTACAGGGGCAAAATACGTTTTTTTGTTTTTGCTTTTTATTTTTAAGAGGAAGGAGGGAATGAAATTAAAAAGTTTTGCTTCTGATGGGGAAAAAATAAAAGTTTTGAAATACCAAAAACGTTAAAAATGTAAATTTGATATTTTTTTAGGAGAAGAAGAATGAACGTTTTTGGTTTTTTTTCTTGGAGGGAGGAATAAAAGCCTTAAATGGCAATTCTTTCATTCTGGCGCTTGCTTTCTCCCCTCTTTCGCAGCACATTAGGACACGCAAGGGGTTAAAGGGCCGGGAAGAGAGCTAGGGAAGAGAAATCCCCCTGTTAATTGATCTTTCTGTCTGGTGAGGAGGGCCAGCTGAGGCTTGTCAGCAAGAGCAGGGGCTGAACGGGGCTGGGGCCCTGGCTGCAGCACGGACACCTGGAGCACGAAGCTGCTCCCTCCTTGGGTGAACGCAGCCGGGGACGGGAAGGGCCCAGCTAGTGCTGAGCCTGGGGTGCCAAATAAGGCTTTTTCCCCCCAGAAGGAGCCAGACTGAAGCGCGTTACGGCACCGGAATGCTGTTGCAGTGCCAGGGTGTGGGTGCGCGCTGGAGCGCGTCGGAGGCGCGTTTCGGGTGCTGGAGCAGCAGGTGCTGGTGCTGGGCGCGCTGGTGCCCGGGCTGGTGGCCGGTGGGCAGCAGGGGGGTCCTGGCGAGCGCTGCGCTCCGTCCTGCGAGGCGTTCGCTCTGCCCTCCGCAGTGACTCCGCGTGCCGCTTGGCTTGACCCCGAGGACAGAAGTTGACGCATGTACTTTTGAACCTTCCCAGGAATGAGTAATATCCCTGCCATAAAATGAAATCCTAGCGTTTTTAACGCGCCGGGCCCCTGCGCTGGCCGGGGCCAGGCGTGTCAACTGGCGGCGCGGGCAGCAGAGCGGGGAGCAGGTCCATCTCAGCCCCAAACAAGCAGCACATTGAGCGCTGGCACCGCGCTGCTCTCCTCGGCGTACCTGGGCTCAGTGTCTCTGACACCAAACGCTTTCCATGGGCAGTGGCGGGAGGGAGAGAGGACAAGATAAGGTGCAAGGGAAGGAGCCGCGTGGCTTCGGATGTTAACGTTGGCTCTCATTGCCTTGAAGGCTGTTGGCCTCCTGCATGGCTTTGGGTGTCACAGGCTACAGCTGACTTGAAACAGGTCTTTTATCCTCCCCTCTGTCGCAAGTTCCCCAAATACTATGTTTTAATTAGAGACGGCCCCCAAGTTTGCACTGAATTCCACCAGATTCAGAGAGGTCGGATTCAAGAGTGTGTTTTGGGATTTCTCTGCGTTTTCAAGACCTGCTTGTCCAGGCCATCTCTGCCGCCCCGTCGCTCCTCTGTGTTTGCTCAAACGGACCCTGGGAACCCAGGGGACCGGGAAATCCTGAAGGAAGCTGTGCCCGGGGAGGGCTCTCAGGACACGCCGGCGTGTTGGGCTGAGTTCTGCAGCTCTCTCGTTCTGTGTGACTGAAATAACCATGTCGGCTCTTACCCGTATGAGCTGTTTGCTGTGAATCTGCTCTTGCGTAGACCTCTGGTAGACTGCTCCAAGGAGAAAGCTTGGCCTAACAATGATATATATCCTAATTATATCTATTAACGTTGAAAACTGTAAAGACTAATAAACACTGATGTTGGAAGGAGAACAGGCTCTTTAATTAGGCCATTGTCTTAACATAAAAGAAAGTATCCTTTTTTTTTTTTTTTTTTTTTTTTTGTCAGAAAAACGGAAGAATGGGACTGCCTTGAGTCTGTCTCTCACTTCAGTTTTGTTTCCTTCCAACAGAGGACAACCCCTCACCAGCCTACAGTGCCCCGGATAAGGCTGAGGACGTTTTTTAAGGGAAAGAGAGACATAACTAAAGAAATTGTTTATTTGTTTGTTTGCCTTTATAAAACCCATTTGGGAGGAACATCCGCAAATGCGCTGTACATCAGTTATCTGCCTCGTGCCGGTTACCCTGATGCTGGAGACGTCCTTTGTTAGAAATTAATGTAGGTAATAAAGTTTTACATTTTTCATATGTTTTGAAGTATGTGGGCTATAATTCTTTTGACTGCATAATTACTTTTTGTACACAAGAAAAATGAGGTGCTTAGTCCTAAGTAAATAAGCTCAAAACAAAGCAAGGATAACAGTTGCGTCTTTTTTATCTTCTGGGTCTTGCACAATAAATATTTTGTTAGAAACGTAAAAAAGAAAAAGTTACATATCTGCAATATAATTTTGCTTAAAAAAAAAAAAGCCCTTCTAGAATCACATTGAAAGAGAAACTGAACTTACCTATCAAAATAAGTGTATTATTTTGCCATGTAAAAACATGGCAAAATAGGTACAGAAGAATGGATCTGGAAGGTTTTGCCTCGTTGAGCATTTTGACTGAATTTTCATTACCCTCACCTCTGGACTACTGGATTCAGCAGGAAGACCGCTGGAAAATTGATTTCAGTGGCTCCAAGGCCATTTAGGGACCTCCTTTTTCTGTCCCTCTTCCCATTGAATGAGCATCAAGAGCCCCTGCATGATGTGAGACCATGGGAGAAGGGCAGCCCAGTGCAACCAGAGGCAACACAGAAGCTCTTCCTGCAAATTAAACCGCTGCTGTTTTGATTGCTAATGGCAAGTTTTTGCAAATCACAAGATAACCTTGCATGAGGCAAGGTTGTCTAGGGTATGTATCTCGTGAGTTTGAGCGAAAAGTTTGCATTGTGGGTCTTTTTTGTTCTTTTTTTTTCCATGCATTTGGTTTATCTGCCTGGTTCTCCGAACTTTCTGAATAATCTTAGTTTGAGACATCCCTTTGCAAGCTAAAACTGCAAGACGCTCTTCCTGCACAGAAATCACGCCGGGCTTGGCGCTGGCATAAATAAATCAATTACAATGCTCATTTAACTTAAACCAATATGCTAGCAAGGCCTTAGGTTTTCATCTTGCAAAGAGTTATGTGCATGCTTGCATGAAGGGTGGGAGTGATTATCTGTATAATTCACGGTAAGCACACGGCCTTCTTATTTAAGGGTTCGGTTTTATAATACGTGCTGGATTTGCAGATCCTTGCCTCTGTATGGGCTTCTGCGTAGTCAGGGCCACTTGCTCTGGGTAAAACACAGCTGGAGCCCCTCTCCTCGCCCAGCCCGCGGGCTCAGCTTCGAGGCTCGCCCGCCTTGAACGAAGCGCACTGTGGAGCCTCAAGCTCCGATGGGGCCAGGCCGTTTTTTATAATATGTAAATAAAATTTACCTCCCTCCGCTGACCCCTCGGAGGGCCATTTTTGGCCTGCCACAAATATTTATGCGCGGGCTGTAAACCCCTGAAACTGAGGGGTTATAGTGGAAATGCTGACAGAGTGTTAAGGGACCTTTAACCCTTGCTTTAGCTGGCCCTGCTATAATTACGGGGCTGCCTGTTATTTCCAATAGCACTCATCATGCCCTCGCCTCTATTTTTTAATTATAGCCGAACCTGTGAAGGAGGTTATGACAAAGTTGGGGTTTTTCTCTCGCTCACTCTGATTTTGGGCATTACTAAATGCACAAGCCGTGGGAGAGGCCAGGTCTACCTGCATACACTCCCCAGTGAAGGGCTGGTTTCACAGCTCCGTGCACAGTTCTTGGAGGGCAATAGGGGGCTGTGCACTCGTCACAGGGCCAGGCGTAGCCCAGGAGAAGCAGGATCCTTCATCCTCGCTTGCAGACTATGGAGGACTCTTGGGATGCCCTGGGCTCCTCCTAGACTCCTGGGCTAGGCCTTCCGGGGAGGGAGATGAGCTTTGTTAGGCTCCTGCTAGTGAAGAGTGCAGTAGCTCCCTGCATTGTCAAAGAGGCTTCACCAGCCCCAAGAGATGCAGCTCGGGGCGGGAGTTTCCCGGGAACGCTCCAGCTTTGCAGGAGCCTCCTTGGGAGGAGCCCTGCATCCGCAGGGGCCCAGCCGTGCGCCCCGTGGGGCCCCGTGACCTTGCCGAGCTCTCGGCATCTCCCACTCCCATCCACAGCTTCGGAGCAGCTTCGGAGCGGTCGGTCGGGGTATTTTCTTTTTGAGTGGGAGTGATGGATTGGCCTTCAGTGGCTGAATGACCTTTCTGTTCCAGTCTAGACAGCTGCCGAGGGTTGGAGAGGCACGGCTGGATCAGGCCCTTAGGAAATGCTTCCCCTAAAGCACTTTATGTACATGCGGAGGGCTCATGAATCACCGCGCTTTGCAGAGCGCTTTACCCTTAGACTGTAGTGGATTATATTCATTGTAATATTGACGTGGAGGGAAGGCGAGGCGTGTGGCGGAGCGCAGCGCGGCGCTGAGCGGCGGCTTGTCCTGTGGTTTGTGGACGAGTAGCAGAGCTGCTGCGCGGGAGCGCTGCGACGGGCACCGCCGGTGTGTTTACACGGCTCGGGAACTAGGCTGAGTCTGAAGGGTAACTTGGGGGTGTTGCTCTGCACTCCCCGCAGTGCCACGCGGCGTGTGCCCGGCTGCTTGGCGCTGCGCCCATGAGCTCCGTCTGCCCGCTCTGCGGTGAAGGAAGGCGAAGGAGCATGAGCCTGTGCAGGACGTTAGCACCACGGCGGGGAGACGGGGAGAAGACCTTGGAAAAAGCTCGCAGGGCATTTATAAACTTGTCCTATCGCGCTCACCCCTCGCACTCACGGCTGGGGATGCTTTGCAGCCCTTCATGTACCCACCTCCTGTCACACACTCATTTTTCTCCCACCTGGTGATGTCATTACTGCCCATTTCTCTACCTCCTTTAGGTAATTGTTAAGCTTAAATTATGCTTTTACACTTAGATACTTCTGATACGTAAATGGCTGTTCATAAAAGAACCAGCTGCGTGTTGGTTCATCTTCATGGTCCAGCAAAACAACATTGTGATAGGTGAAATTTGACAAAGGAGCCATCTCTCTACATTGTACCAGTCTTAGCAGTACTTTCCCCAGAATGTTTTCTCCTGTTTTAAGGAGTATATTGTTTTGGAAATTATGATTGAAAGTAGGACTGAAAGTAATACATTAACAAGAGAACCATCTCTTTTTTTTGTTGTTGTTGTTGTTTTTTTGTTTTCATTTAAACTGGTGAAAAATGCGTAAAATAAATGCATAACAAAGTGAATCATTTCCCTCTTGGAAAAGAATGTTTTAAACCAACCTGGGAACAGACCTGTATCCAAGCATGGAGATTTTTGGAGTAACATTATTCTATCTACATAACTCTGTCCATAAAGAACTAAAGACAGCAGGTTGCTACTCTCATATATTTGTCCAAACTGCATAGGCTGCTCAAATCTGCAAGTTAATCACAACGGTGGTATCTCAGCTGCTATAACTGTAGTGTGTTCGTGCTCTCCAGGCGTCTCAGTAGGTGCAGAGCTAGACCCCATTGCCAGCATCCACCCTGTGAATGTGTTTTTGCAAGGCAGGTTCTGGAGCCCCTTAGCTACCCGTCTTGTGGGCACCAAGGGATGGGGCAACCAAGTCGTTTTCTTGCCAGGCCCTGTTTTAACCAATTCTCTGTCCTTTCCAGTTTCCATAATGCCCCCGAACTGAAACGTGCAGGTTTTGGCTGGCAAGTCATGGTTGCAGAGGTAGTCTTGGACCTGAGTACACAGCCGCTGCCATGGCACGTGGAGTCCAACACTCCTTTATTTGCAGTGATATCTGTTAACAAACCTCACTCTAATTTTGGTTGAAGACAGCTTTTTTTCTTGCGTGATGCTCAGAAGCAGCCCTTTCTTTCTGGAGGCCATTCTTTGCTCTCGTGCAGTAATTTGTATGTTCCCTAAATGCCACAGGGAGAGTCTCCTCGCTAGTTCTGGAGAAAACAGCATAGAGGCGAGGAAGCTGCTGGCTGGCTGTTAGGACAGGTCAGCGACGGGGCAGGCTGATTTATGTCCCCGGAGCAGCCCGGCCTGGGCAGGGTTTAAAGGCAAGCCAAGCTCACCCACAGGCCCCATCCTGCCGCTGCCGCGGGGCCAAAACGCAGCCCCCGTCCCATGGGCACCAGTAACCTCCATTGCCCCGGGGACACTGGGGACACTGGGGACACTGGGGACACTGCGGCCCCGTTCCCGCTGCCGTTTTTCCCCCGTTCCCAGGGAGCTCGCCCTCTTCTTGGGGACCTTCAGAAATGCCGCCCCGAGCCACCAAAGTGCCAGGCCGCCTGAACAAATCCCATTTTTAATGTTTTGCTCATTCTGTTTGATAAATTGCCAAGTGGGAGATTTCAATGGGCCTGCGAGTCGTGCAGGTGAAGGAGCAAGTTTCTGCTGTATTTTTAATGCGGGGAAAGTGCTGATCTATAAAGGATTAGAAGCCTTTATTCGGAGTTTGAACTTTCACATCCTTTAAGCCTTGGATTTTTAATCTTCAAAAGAAAACAGTCATTTCATGGCGAGTTATGAAATGTGAATTATTTATTCCTGCAGTAAATATGTAATTAGGCATATTTTGAAAATCTGTAATTAATCCCTCACCCCTTAAACCCATAAGAAATGCTAATATGCCTCTGAGGTAAGGCAGGTTTTCATAAAGGGCATTATGTAAGCTGTTCTGATCTGTTGTGTAATTATGTTTGCTGTCTGTAGTGGAAAAAAAAATCCTAGGGAGAATTTGTTGTGGGGAAAGAAAGGGAAAGGGAAGGGAAAAGAAAGGGAAGAAAAAAAATTATTAAATAGCAGCATCTAAAGCTTTTCATTTGCTTGCATTTGGTTTCAAAGGGTGCAGTACGTGCATGAAGCACGAAAATCAAAGCTGTAGTTCTGATCTAGCAAATGGGCCCTGGAATGGAAGCGAAGGGGCGAAACGGCTGGGATGCGCTGGATAAAGCGAGCGGAAGCAGCGGCAGCGTCCCGAGCTCCAGGTGTGTTCCTGCCTTGAGACGGCTGCTCCTGCCCCGAGAGCCTTGTCGGAAAGGAAAGGGGAAGCTTCCCGGCCACCGTGTGCTGGCTGGGTCCCAACGGGGCACGTTGGCACCTCTGGACTTTGCAAGGATGCAGGACGTAGAGCAGGAGCCGCCGGAGGGAGGCTCCTCCGCACAGCCTCACGGAACCGCGGTGCTCATTGGAACAGCAATATGAAGTGGCTCAAAAAGCAGGCAGGCAAGTTCGTGGCAGATGCGCTGATTGATGATTATTAAATATAACTGTGTGAATATAACCTCAGGGGCACTAGGCTGCTGTTTCCCAAAGGAGCGTATACCCAGGGAGGATTATTCTGCGCGTGCCCTCCATCCCGTCGTTGTTACTAGGCACCTGTAATCAGCCATTGGGAGACATGGGAGATGGGCTGGCGTGGACCCTTTTGACAGAGCTCCCCAGCCATGTCCAAGCACTATATAATAATTGACCTAAATTCATTATTCCCTCAGCTCCCAGCAGCGGAGGAAGGAGGGAACCGTGTTCCTTCTCGCTCCGTGCTCCATGCCTTGTCCCAAGGCAACAACGCCAAGCCGAGCCCCTGGCCTCAAAAAGGCCTCAGAAGCCCTCGGAAATGCCTCAAAAAGGCCTCAGAACCCTTTAAATGTATGGTGAGGCCGCTCGGCACGCTTGGGACCACGCAGGATGTGCCAGCTCAGAGCTTCACGGAGAGAGGAGCGCTCTCCAAAGTCAACCCAAAGGTTGGCCATCAGTCAGGCAGATGGAGAGCCCATTCCCTGAAATGTGGGCAACTTCGGCTTGGAAAAGTTGTGTAGCTCCTGAAAGCTCCGCAGGAGGAAGTGGGGAAGCGGGAGAAGAGCCAGAGTGTCCCCAAGATGATGCCATCTGCGAAGCAGGTCTCTTGGAAGGAGCTCGGCTTCGTTTTCCAGCTGCGTTACTCCTAAAGCTTCTTGGAGAAGTTGTTAACCTGCTGGTGTATTTATCACAGGTTTTGTGCCGCTTGGGGTCTAGATTAAAGGCTTTGGAGGTGTGAGGCGATTGGAGAGCCTCAACTTCTGTCTGAAACGGGCAAGAGCGTGTGCTTCCCTGGGGAGAAAGACCCCAAAGTGCCACCACTCCGTGGACAACCTTTCTGTTCTGAAAGCTAGGCCTTTAGCACCCAGGCTGCCTCTCAGGATGAAGGACTTTTCCAGCGAGTCACTCATGCCTCCTGAAATAGATAGCTGATATTTTCCATACCCACCAGCCCAAAGCCAATGAACAGAATACTTAGTTTTCTGGTGGGTGGGTTAGTGATGGAGATGAGAAGAAACCCAGCTCAAGGTCTCCAAGAACCTGGCCCAGACAACAGTTGTAAAGGGCTTCATATGCATCCCAAAATGTTATTATTTTTAAGCCCAGTTGATAAATTCTGGACGTAAATGATGAGTATCCAGTGATGGCATTTAGCAAATCTACATACTACTAAATACTACTTATTTTAATTACATATAACTCAAAAATAGTCTTTTTTATTTTTAAAGATCACAGTAAAAAAGAGAAAATCCTTTAATGTGAGGCTCTAACTGAGCTTGCATTTCAGTTCTGAGTTCATTTGTAAAGTGAATTTACAATGGCAATGCCGCCACTGGACGTTACAGCCAAAAGCAGGCCATTTTCCGTGATGAGGAGATAACCTCATACCAGAAGGTGCTTTTTGGTGCCAAGAAGTGTCCATCTCACCAGAACAACCCTCAGATAGGTAAAGGGCGGCAGCAAAGAGGAAAGGAATGGTGAGTTCTGCACGCCTGCTGCAGATGGGACAGGAGCCATGGGCTTTAACGGCACTGAGGAGGAACCGGGTTGAAGCTTCCTTGTGATGAGGGCCATGGAGCTCCCACGGACACCATCTCCAGCCCCGGAGGCCTTTGCAGCCCAGGGATAAACGTGGCTCAGGAACGGCCCGGGTCCAAGGGCCCCTGCCGCTCTGCTCTGCTGGCTTGGGGGGCGGCAGTTTTCAGCGTGTTTTGTGAGGTGGGATGGCCCAAAAGCCAGCGGAGAGGCTGTCAGGAGGGATAGACGCAGGAGGAAGAGCTGGGGTGGGAGAAGGGAGAGAGAGCAAAGCACGGGGAGCCTTTAGAGGGCAGTAAGTTTCCTCGGAGGGAGAAAAAGGAGGAGTAGGTAGGGGATGGAATGGGGCTTTCAGGTGGGAGGAAGTTGAAAAGGATTTTGGCCAGGGAGGCTCACAGGCCTCCAGAAAGAGCTAATTTCTCCAGCTTGTTCATACCTGCCTGGTTTCCAGCAATGCCATTTGGCCCAGCACAGTGGAGCAGATCAACGGATCGTTTGCTTGTAAGCACATGTAAATTGTAGGTCTGCAATAAAAAAAGGCTTCCCCAGCCCACATGCAAATGGGAATGTGCTATTATCCCTGTTTGGAATTCTGTGTGGCGTGATGCCCAGTTGGGCATAGCTATAAACAAGGAAGCAGTGGGACAAGCAACATGAACCCTTGGAAGAGCGCGGCGCGCGTTCACGCTCCAGCAAAGGCCACCACCACGCAGAGGACAACCCGTGTCCCCCCGGCCCGGCCGGCGCTGGCGGCGGGAGCTGAAGCGAGGTGACGTGCGGGGCCACCCTCTGCCCTCCCGCCACAACCCGGCTCTCGGCCAGTCCCCCCTCCGCAAACCCGCACCCCGAGGCGCGTGGCGGCTCGTCCCGGTCTGGAAGGTAGTTCGGGCTCTGCGTAGCCCCGATTTGCAGGTTGTTCCTGACTTTAGGCTCGTATCAGCGTGGTGGAAACGCCGCGTTTCACTGGACATGTCTCCGTGGGTAAGTAGGTGCATCTGTGCATTGCGTGGTACCCGCAACGTGTGGCAAGCCAGGGACCTGTGGCGTTGCCTGCTTCAGTCTTACAGAGTTGGGATTTCATGAAGGAATGCTAAGGATTTTGCATAAAATTCTGCAGACGAGTTACTGGGTATTAGGATAGACCCTGATCTATCGGAAGACATTCTTATACAGTTGCTCATTTATCGTTTGCTGCTCTGTGGTCCCATGCGAAGCTGCATCCCAGGTCTCTGTGTTTCGTGTTTCTCACTCAGATTGCTTTTGTGCTTTCCAGGCTGAACAACACAGACCAGCAGGACGCTGCACATCAGCGTCCAGCCCTGCCAGCTGCTCCCTGTCGGTTGGTTTCGACCAAAAACCGTGGGAGAAATTGGAAGTGACAAAGCCTACAAACCTAAAACCAGGAGGTAATGCACTCTGCTTGCTTGGCTGGCTTGTGCTTGGGTCTCCGCTTCCTGAGAGGGTTTCTTGTAATTACTACATTACATTTTTAATTATATTTGCTTTCCTTTTTGCACTGCCCATTTCTTACATTTCTTCCTCAGTGTATGTACTGCCCCAGCAACATCCACATTTATAATTACAGAAGATAAAGTTATAATATTCCTGAGGCAAAACTGCATTTTAACAACTGTGCTAATGTGGAAAGCAACTTGTGCAGAATAAATATGCCCTACAATTAGTGGTATGCCAACATTTCTCATGGTTACCTTACATATAAATAAACTCAAGCCACTGACATTTTTCCCAAGGGCTTTTGTCTCTGCGGCCCCCAAAAAACCTGCAGACAGATTTGTTGTAACAGTATCACTGTAGTAAGTTTGAGAAGCCTTTTTTTTTTTCTCTTTTTCTTCATTTTGCCTGCTTTTGCATCTCTGGCTCTCCTCACGTGTGCAGCGGGGCTCCCACGCTGGGGCTGGAGCTTCCTGCAAGGATAATAAAACAGGAGCCCCTATATAGAAGAGCACTAGACCTGGCTCCAGAAGCACACACATGGACACGTGTCACTCTTAAAGCCGCTTTGTAAAGCTGCTCCTTCGAGCAACGTTAAATTCTACCGGGACTGCCAAGTTTAAAAAATAAAAGGAAAACAAAGCAAAAAGGGAAATAAAGCAAAGCAAGAGCAGGGCCTGAGCGCTGGGGAGAAGGTGAGCTATAAATAAAGGAGCTCACACAGCACTGAGACGCGCACAGGCGTGGTCTGTTTGCTGTAAAATCCAGCCCAAGGCAAGCGGATTGCAAACTGATCAGCCTGCTGCAAACATATTAGTTTTGCATTTATTTATTGCGCAGCCCTTTAGTTTTATTTATTGCTGTCGTTCCCTTCTGTACTGCAGGCAGGGCTGTCACTGCATTTTCTTTAAACTTTCACAATAAATTTGTAAGCATGGAAAAAAAAACGAAAATCCAGCCCTTGCACATTTTTCTGCTGTGCTTTCCGGAGACTTTGGCATTTGCAGAGGTGATGCCGGTTGTTTGCTTGATCCTGACAATGAAAAAAAAACGTAGGTGCTTCCTCGTTTCAGAGGTTTCGTGTGATTATAAAACAAAAAGCAGCCAGTTTGGGCTCGGAGAAGGCGCTACCACAAGCACTCTGTTGCTAATATAGCCTAATTGCTAGTGATATTTTGAGAAAACAATTACAGTGGAAGTGGGGGAACTTCGGCGTTTATTGTGTGTGACAGCGTCTTCTGGCTCTAAAAGCTGCTCAAGTGGAGCTGCAAATAATACTTATCATAGATATAGAGCCGGCAGGAAGGCTGGAGCTGCGGACCCTGGTGGAGATGTGGAGATGGGCACGGAGCCATTGGCCAGGTAGATGTGGAAGGGGACCGTGCGTTGGAAGAGATGCCTTTGAGCCGCTCGGGTTACACGTGGAGGGTAAGAGCCCAAGGGAGGAACCTGGACACGGTTCCCATGGGCTTCCCCACATCCCAGTGTCGCTGCTGGGTGTCACTGCGAGCAGGACAAGGTGCTAACAGACGTGCCCGCTGCAAACAGAAGAAGGGGTTGCCACCGACCAGCGTGGCTCCTGGCTCGTCTTTATAGCTGGAAAATGTCATGTCCTCCTGTTCTCTGGCAGCATTGCTTACCAGAGTCCACCCGAGCCTCGCTCAGGCACCACCAGGCCCTTCTTCAAAGCCCCATGGTAGAAAGGACAGTGTTTTTGTGCAGAATTCCACCTGGAACAGCCCTTGGAAGAGAGCTGGGAGGTGATTGAAGGGTTGGCCAAAAACATTGGGAAGTCTGTGTAACAGCCAGGTGTGAAGTTGGAACAAGAGTATTGCCTTGAGTGTAGTCATCACAGCCATGGGAGAAAAAGCCTCCAAGGAGCCCAAGGGCAGGAGAGAAATCACACGACTTCTAAAACCTGTTGGTGTTGGCCCTGTGTTCTGGTTTGTTGAGCTGTAGGCTTCATATTCACAGAGCTTTCCCTTGTGCCAGCAAATGCCCCTTCATACCCGCTTACAAAAACACCAACGCTCACAAAATCCCAGGGCTCCAGAAGCTGGAGATGTAGGAAAACCATCAACTCCTGTGTAAGTGGGAACAAAGGCAGAGGAGCAGTTTCGACAGTGAGAAGTGGCATCTCATGAGCACTCCCTTTTCTGCCCTCTCTGCAGAACTGCTCACACGGAGACCTTAAACCCCCTCTGTGAAAGCTGTTTGCATGTGAGCAGATGGTATTTCATTGTCTTTTGCTACTGATCTTGGGTTATCAGTTATATGAAAATGCCAATTCAGCCTTGAATGCTCTGCTGTAACTCTACCAGGACCACTAGAATGAGCACAACATATATATTGAATATTTATTATGGTACTGTGCATATTATTTATTGTATAGGCAACATATTTTGTAGGTGAAAAATGATACCTTATCTAAGTCAATGAGCATGACCAGAAAAAATATGGCAGAGTAACCATGTGATTCATAATTGACATCTGCTCTCCAAAGACTTGGACAGAATCTGAATTTTCAGCATAAGCTGGAAATGCTCCTGTGTTTGCTGGCATGGGCATAGCTGTGCCACTGCTCTCCTGGCACATCCATCAGTCTTTGGTATTTCCATGATTCCCAGGGCGCTGGGGAAAGCTGTGACAGCACATGCTGAAAATATTTCAAGAAGTTGCAAAAAACACCGGTGTTTTTCAGTGTCCAGAAACAAGACAGGGAAATATTTTTTATATTTGAATGCTAATGAGGACCAGCCCATGAGTATCCGTAGGGTTTCCATAGATTCACCGAGGATTTTTATGTGTGTGTGTGTGTGTGTGTGTGTGTGTGTGTGTGTGCAAGTGTGAGCATGCATGTATATGACTATAGGGATAAAATTTATGGGAAACATTAATATGTCCCCCTTCTGCTCTGATTTCACCACTCTGTTTGCATCCTCCGGGCAGCCTGGGTGTCGCCAGACCACAGTGACCTCTGCAATCTCATTCTGTCCAGCATCTTATGATCAGTTCTAGTCTAGAAATCATCTCTGCAAAAGTGCTTTTCCTTCCCTGCAAACTGGCTCCTGGCACTGATTTGGAGCAACATCTGCTCGGATTTCTGCCCCGTCATTTGAGGGAAGGGGTTGTTGCTTTTATCACTTGGTGCTGGTCCTGAGAAGCTTTTGGTGTGGTGGGAACCTGAGTCCACACAGGTTCTTTTGATAGGGTGTCTCACCAACCGACTTGCTGGAAGAGGGGAGAATTCCAAAAATTTCACAGAAATTACACCGGAGTTGGAGTCTTATCTGGTCTGCAAACAGTTCTTTAGTGGAGGTAGAGTGAGCTGGTCTGTTGGTAGGATTTGAAGAAGTGGAACTGAATAGGTCAACAAGCACCATAATTTGTGACATTCTCCTTTTGCTGCATTTATTTTCTTGCTTTTGTGGATTCGTTAGTGTCTAATATTATGGCTGAGCTGAGCGGGCAGCTTCTCCTTCCGTGGTGGCACTAAGGTGCATCTTCCTGAACTACTTAGGAACTTGCCTCTCAGCTCATCACTCTCCAAGCAGACTAAAATAGGCTGAAAATAACCACTTTTTTTTTCTTTCTACAAACTTTTAGCTTTATTGGGAGCCAGGCAGTGGGTCTCAGTTAATGTGACGCCTCACAATGCCCCTCTCCGAGGTCTCTTTTCAGAGGAGAGAAGTGTCTCATTTCCCCCTATATTCCTTGCGGGCATCAGTCACATTGAAGTATCCGGTTGTTGGCGTCAGTCGCACGGCGGCTGCGACGCAGCGCCCTGCTCCCGTGGGAGCGAGGGAAGAGGAAGGAATGAGGAAGGTTTATGGGTGTAAACGGCCACCATGAAGCATCAGGTTTTCTAACAACTCTCCAAATCACGTTATCGACAGCATCTAGAGACCAGCCCACACCTCATTGGCATGGCTGTCACTTCAGGAGCCCGGCCGAGTTTGTCTTTGCTCCTGAGCACGTCTTTCTTGTCAAAGCACTTTTTTCTAGATGAAAAAGAGCCTGTTGATTGACTACTTAAAAGCAGTAAGTGAAGAGAGCAAAGGCTTTGTCACTTTGATATGCAAAAGACAACAGATTTTATATAGGTGTAGGGGAGGGTCTGATCCTGCTTTTGGAAGATTCCCAGTGACTGTGCAGGGTCTTCGAGTTGCATCCAGGTTTGCTTTGATTTTCTTTCCCTCTTGCAAAATGTCAAGAACATGAGTTTGGATTCGGGGCGGCACTGCAGGGCCACAGGGTGCTGCAGCCCAGGTGTTGGCGCTCTCTCAAGTGTCCCAGGTCTTCTGGCTGGGCAAGCTCAACAGAAATACTGTGTGAGCACCCAGTGCTTCATAGCGAATAACATAATCTGATCGGGCAGACCCCCATCCACCCAGAGCAGGAAAGGGGAGGGGAGTGAAGTGGGAAGGGAAGGGAAGGGAAGGGAAAGGAAGGGAAAAGGATCTGATCAACATGTATAAGTTCATGAAGGGAGAATATAGGGAGAAAGGGGCCAAGCTCTTCTCAGTGGGGCCAGTGACAGGACAAGGGGCAACGGGTGTGAGTTGCAAGACAGGCAGTTCCATCTCCAGGTGAGGAGGAACTTCTTCCCTGTGAGGGAGGACAGAGCAGTGGA
>VZSG01000478.1:0-52903 GCA_013398315.1 Nothoprocta pentlandii | reverse complement strand
TTTTTTTTTTTTTTGTGCTTTTTTTTCCCCCTCCGCCTCGCTTATCTGAATATATAGGGCTGCCCTTTGCTCAGATTTATGGGTTGGGGCCGCGCTGTGTGTATTTACAGTCTCCTGACCCGAAGACCCGCAGCTGAACAAGAGAAGGAGGAAACCAGGGCCCGCTCCATAAACAGAGACAGATATGAGGGGGAGGCAGCGGGAATGGCGAGCACTTAACATTTTTAACTATTTGGCCAAGCGAAGGCATTAGCGATTAGATTAGAGGCGGGGGGGAAAACGAGAAGCAAGGTTAGAGATTTGGGGGGAGCAGCCCGGGGTCCCTTGGGTGCTCGATGGGGGAACACGGAGCTGGGGGCCGGGCGGGATCTCCGCTCTGGGACACGGTGGGGAGAAAAGGGAATCTCGAATTCCTTGGGAATAGCTGCTTTAAAGCGCAAGCACATGTTGAGGAGGCAGATTACCTAGTCTGTGTTTATTCAGGTACTAATTGCCTCAGATTAAGCAGCAAGGAACCCTTCCTTGGCCATAATAAGCCCTTCCTAAGTTCCCATGCACCGGTGGGCACGGATTGGGTGCAGACTAGGCCTTCCGCACCGAGCCCCGGGAATTCCTCGATTCGCCGCCCTCGGAGCGGCCCAAGCGGCAGCAACCTGGGAAATAAATACACCATACGTAGGGGTCACAACACGGCGCGAGTATATCAACATGATGAACAGCTCTGATGAAAGTGGTAAACAAAACCACCCTCTCTTCCTGTGGCTTGTTTTACATTGCAATAAACCACTGACTCCATAACCTATCAGAACATGCTGGGATTTTATGCATCATTTCCAACTACTATTTGAACATTTGGTTTAGAGTAGTCGTGAACTATAATTAATGGGATTTCTCTCTTTTTTTTCTCCCCTGATAAAAAGCGCGCTTTATTGTGTTTTATTACCTGTTGGTCCCAAGCTCCATGGACAGCGTAAATTCATCGTAGCTGTGAGGACGGGGCGAAGGGGAGGGAGGTGGGGTGTCATTACGATGAATTAACGTTTGCCATCTGCAATCGAAGGCGGCAGCCCGTCCGATTTACACGTTTTGCCAGTAATTTGCTAGCCCGGGGCCGAGGGGACGTCGGGACACTGCAGCGCATGGCGGTCCCCACGGTCATCGTTGGGATGCAGGGATGCGACGTGGGCATGGACACCAGGCTGCAGCAGGAGCCAAGAGAGGGCCACTTTTACCACCTTTATTTATTTATTTATTTGTCAAAATAATGACGATATTGTCAAAATAATGACAATATTGGGGCAGAAACGCGGGCTCGGCGGGAGCACAACCAGCAGATGCCACCCGGCATCCCCACGGCTCCATCAAGCCCCGTGAGAGAGGGGAAAAAAGGGGAAAAACCCCCAGCCAGGCCCCACAGAGAGCCTGGGCATGAATGGCGCTACTTTACGAGCCATAAAAGTTTTATTCATCCCCACTCCGAAACAGGTTTAGGCAGCGAGTTGACACGCCTTAAATAAACAAGCGGGATTAATTCCCGCATTCGGGAAACAATAGCCGAGCACGGCCCCGGCATTGCCATTATTTGTGCTGGGCTTTTTCTTTCTTTCAGCCTTTTTTTTTTTTTTTTTTTTTTTTTTTTTTTTTTTTTTTATGAAGAATTTGGGTTTTTTTTCCACCCCTCTTTTCTCAGGCACCACAGGTGAAATCCCTCCCAGCAGCTGCCTTATGAAATAATGCGCGGGGAGGCCGTAATGAGCTGCAAGCACCCTCAGCTGGAGATAAATATATGCAAATGAGATGCACAAACAAAGGCGCCCGGACAGAGAAATATCTGCAATTCCAGCAAAATGCTGCCTGCAGCTAGAAGATGAACAGCTTTGATAAAATGGTAACAAAAAGCACCTTTTTATCCTCCAGCTTGTTTTACATTGCAATAGACCATTGTTATTGTAGCCCAGCGGAGCATGCCGAGCTCCGCGCACCGGTTCAAAACAAAAAAAAAAAAAAAAAAAGAGGGGGGAAAAAAACCTGTTTAAACATTTGTTTTTGAGGCATTGAGGAGGGGCGACGGTCAATGCGCGGTTTTGTTTTTGGGTGGCTCGCGGGTCGCAGGGGCGGTGGGGTCTGAGTTCCTCAGGGTGGAGCGGATGGGGTTGGGGGGAGGTCGCTTTTTGCTCTTTTTTTTTTTTTTTTTTTTTTTTTTTTTTTTTTTTTTTTTTTTTTTTTTTTTTTTTTTTTTTTTTTTTTTTTTTCTTTTTGCTCTTCTGGCCGTTCCTGTTTATTTTACCTGTTGGTCCCGGCCGGGCGATGCTGGACGCTGCGGCGTGCGGGGCAAAGCGGAGCCCAAGCGCTCGGCTTTAATGAGAGCAATTCCACGGCAGACATCTACCACGCTGATCTCAATAAGCTTTTAAAAGGCAATCGCGAACTTTCAAAACTCGCCCTTTTTTTCCCATTTAAGTCAGCGGTGATTTTGCGGATGTGGGGTGGGGAGCTCCCGCGTTGCCGAAGCAAACACGGCTGCTAAAATATGTTTTTAATACGCTGAAGCGGCGTATCTGGACAGGGGTTTAAATTACCCCGTGTTGCGGGGGAGGCGGAGCGGGGCCGGCAGCCGAGATGATGCTCCCTATTCCTGCCTATAACATTCCAGTGGCCCTTTCCTCCAAGCACTAGCCCCAGCCTTCCTACGTGGCAAGAAGATGAATAGACTTACCTTTAAAAAATAAAAATAAAAATAAATAAATAAATAAATATATAAAGATTCCACCTCTTATTCTGCCAAGCGGCTTGGGCACTTAGTGATGCAAGTGCTGGGTGTCCCGGTGTCAGGCAGCTCTCCTGGTTTTTTTAACCGGCAGCTCCTATTGTGGATTTTTGGCCCCGCTCGAGGGGCCAAATTTGCAGAAATCAGAATTTGCACCAGCGCGCACGTCTGAGAGCGGCCAGAGCTGGAAGAGTTAACAGTGACTTGGTGCTATTAGGGCGGCTTCCCTTTTTTCCAGCCCAGGTTTGTAGCCGCATAATTATGTTCAACTGCTGTTGTTTGAAAAGGGCAAACAGCATCTTAGGCGCAGAACAATGAAATTACAGCTGAGATTTAGGTTAGCAAAAGCCGTCTTCTGCAGGCTTTTATGATTCATTATTTCCCATTAAATACAGTATTAGAAGTGTACACCAGATAGCTCATGGTTGCTGCGCTCAGAGCACATTATCTATATTACACAGGTCTGGGGAGCAGAATTAGAAAACTTTGGGGGAATGAGCAATATGTGTTTGCTGATAGAAGTACCATATGGCTCATCTTCCTCAATTGCTTTCATTGCGACTCTGATGCTGGAGAAATTAAAGTTTTATTTGATGTGGCACAGCTTAATGAACTGTCTTCTGTTAGGAAAATTGAATATGTTTCCTGTTATTTGAGCACAGAGCCCTCATGGTTTTGGCTGATGAGGGATGCATTATGTATTGTTTATTTAGCATTTTGAAAACAAAAGCAGATATTGGAGGTAAAATTGATTACTGCAGGATGCGTTATATAATCACATTTTTGCTTTCTTTTTCCTTTTTTTTTTTTTTTTAATTTATAGCCCTGCCTGTTATTTTTGCGACAGCATTTTCCCCTTAAAAAAAAAAAAAAAGGGGGGGGAAAAAAAGGAAATGGGGGGTATTGGTAGGGAGCAGACCAGCTCTGCTCGCTTTGCAAGGAATATGATCCTATGGAAGGCCAGGATGCCTGGCAAGGGAAGAAGGGCCCTGCTCCTCAGTGCACCAGTCGAGGTGCTGGAAGGCATTGGGAAGAGACCCCCCAAATTGCACCTTTCCAGCCACCAACGTGGGCAGACTGTAACACCCGGGCACACGAAGGCGCGCGTGCTTTGCTCCCGGCACCCAGATGCTTCTTTTCCCCCCATTTTAACAGCTGCAAGTCGAGCAGTAGAAAGGACAGGGTCTGCTAAGCCTCTTTTTCCCCAGGTTTGTGAGCAGGCGAGTATATTTGCAATACTGGGACACTTTTTTCTTGGTGCTGACCGTTCTCTCCTGCCTCCCAGCCCCATCCGTTGGTGGGGAAAGCGCCGGCGCTCGGAGCAGCGGCCCCGGCACCGGCTCCGCGCGGGCACGGCGCCCATCAGTGTCAAGGGCTTGTGCAAGGGGCCGGCGCCCTGCACCTTCTCCAGGGGGAAAAAGCAGGGGAAAGGCAAGGAAAAAGCAGGGGAAAGGCAAGGAAAAGAGCCCGGCAGAGGCTGCTCTCCAGAGCCTCTCGGAGCAGAGCGGAGCCCGAGCGCGCACAAAGAGCGCAGGGAAACGTCGCACTTGAGAGGAGGGCAAAACCAAACAAATGGCAGCAGCAGCAGCGGGGACAAGGGGGGATTATTTGCAGCCGATGCCAAAAGGCCTCGAAAGGTCTGTGCCCCCTTTGCCGGGGAGGAGAAGGGCAGCCGTGCGGCGGAGCGCGCGGAGGAGCCGTGGCGGGCGCGCGCTCGCGCTCATCGGCGGGCCGTAATTTGGCTGTTGACAAAGTATGTGTGGCAGCGCGAATGAGAGCAGTTAGGAGCGCGGCGGCTGGTAATCAAGAAGATGCTTAGCTGTGCAAGGCTGCGTCTTGAGCGGGCTCGGAGCCGCGCCGCCCCGAGGGGCCACGCGCCTGCGCACGCGCCCCCAAACTCCATTAATTTTTAGTGGGAAAATTAGAGTGGCACTTGACGAAGGGAAATTTGACGTGCATTAATTGCTCCCCTAATTGGAGGGGTTTGGGTTTTTTTTTTTTTCCCGATGCTTTCGCCGCCATCAGGCTGGTGCTGGACAAGTGGAGAAGTCGCACGTGGGGCTGGTGGAGAAGTCGCACGTGGGGCTGTGTGGTGGGTGCTGATGCTGGTTTGGGTGCAAGGGTGATGGGGCATCACGGGTGCAAGCAAATCCTCCCCCTTGGTGAGCAGGACTCAACAGTATAGCCAATTTAAAGCAATTTAAAGGGAGAGAAAAAGTGGACGATGAAGCAGTGGACTTTAAAGCAATGCACTTTAGCCGCTGTTAAACCTACGCCCTGATACACCCTGCACAGCATTTCAGGGATGATTCTGTTCACGGAGAAGCAATTGGAGAAATTCAATTTATTTCCCTTGCAGCTTGGTGGCGGCAGGCGAGGGATGGGATTCGGGGCCCTGTTTGCCATTCCCCTGGCTTGAGGCACACCAAGAGGAGGCCCATGTTTTATATGAGAAGCTAGTTAACACGTTGTCCCGATGCAAGCGTCGTGCCCAACACAAAAACATGATTTTCGTCTCTTTTGGCTTTGTTTTTCTTTCCCCTCCCTCCCCGATCCGTCCTCCCTCCCGTCGCCTTTGAACCGCTCTTAATCCATTAACATATTGAATTTTTTCAATTTTCCATTTTCTCGCAATAACAATATTAATGCCAGGGCCAAGGCCTGATTGGAGCTAAATTACTTGTTACCTGCTGGCATTTATTTATATGGCATTGAATTATAAAGCTTTGCTATTGTCATGCCTTGGGCGAATTGTTTATGACACCAGTAATAGGAGTAATTGTTATTGTTGAAATTACCTGTCAGCTACCCATAGCAGTGGCCCTTGTCCCGCTGACAAATAGTGACAGGGGAGAGGGATCCTCCGCACGTCCTCCTGATGACTTCTCCTCTGATAATAAGGAGTGCAGGGCCTCTGATAATTTGCCTGTCACTGCCGAGTGCGGCTCAGAGAGAGTTGGCCAAATTGTTGTCATTCACTTTGACAAAGACAGCAAAATGCCGGCGAGCGGGAGGAGGATTGTCCAACTAAATGAAAGCGCTTACGTGGCCTTTGTTTTGCTTTCTTTTTCATTTCTGTTTTTTTTTCTTCCTTTTTTTTTTTTTTTGTTTATTTTTTGTAAAAATGGGCGCATGTCCCTGCTCGGTGGGGCAGGGGGGACGCAGAAGGGCTTTTTCACCGTTGGCTTCCCATCGCGCCGCAGGGTTTTGGTTCCTACATGTGGGCTGCTTCGTTTTTTTCTCCCCCAAGGCTGCCGGCGTTGCAAGAATTACTGTCACCGCGGGAGGAAAGGCTGGGCGCCGCTGCGCCGGGCGCCGGGCACGCTGCTCTTCTTGGCTTGCCTGTTCCTTTTGCAGAGCCGGCGGCGCGTCTCGCCCACCGTGGTGCTCCGCAAGGCACGAGGTGGTGGCCGGTGCTGCTGCTTTTTTGCAGCACAAGACCCAGTGCGATAGCACCAGAATTATTTTCACCCCTAAACACTCTTTTCCCCTTTGCCTTGGGCACATGGTGGGTCGTCATGGCCATGCCGAGAAGCGTTGGCCGCCTTCGGCACGGTCACCTTCCAACGCCCCTTGGGATGGCCGCCTTTGGAGACCCCAAGCACCGGCATCCCGGGAATGCTGCCAGTGCCGCTGGGTAGGGATGAGGATTCTGCCCCTGGGCCTCCTCATCCCTTCCCCAGTCCCAGCTTCCCAACCTCATGCCCAGGTAATGGGGTTTTGCCGGCTGTGGTAGCGCATCCCGGTCCCTGCCAGCTGTGGCACCTGCCCCTTTCCAAGCCGGACACGTTGGAGCCGCCGGCACGAGATGGAGCCACCCTGAAACCTTCCCAAGCCTCCTCCAACAAACAGTGGGGCCAAATCAGCACCCGCCTCGGTCTCGCCGGCATCTAAATTTGGGAGGCTTTGAATCGCTGACCGGCCGCGGTGGATAAGATGCAAACTGGTGTTCCTGGTCACCGGGAAGGCTCGCCTCCCGCTGCCCCTCCGCGGGGTCCCTGCGCTTCTGCAGCTAACCCCAGCGAGGATGACGAGGATGAAGTTGCGCGGCCGTTCGGAGGTTATCCGCGGCAGTGACGCGCGCGGCGCAGGCCGGGAACGGGATCCGAAGGCAGATCGGTTCTCAGGATGCCGGGGCGGGCGTCAGGGAGCCCGCCGAGAGCGCAGCCTACCCTGCACGAGGAGGACACGTAAAGCGCGTCATATATTTTTGGTGTGTCACCCTACCTGCTGTTTGCCGCTTTGTTTTTTTTTTGCTTTCCTTGTTAAGACTAAATTAAGGCTCCCAGGAACGGCTGCAGGCATCTCCCGCTCCCGGTCCCGCCTGAAAACAAAACCGGTTTTAAACGCGCACACTGCAAGCACGCTTCAGTGAGGGGCCCTAAGCTCGGCTTTCTCCCCCCGCCTCCAAACACAGATAATGCATCCCTAAAGTCAAAGCCCATCTCAACTGTAAACCTGGCGGAGCGGCGGCAGCTCCCGCGGCCGCGCGAGGGGCAGCGAATTCCTTCCTCCTCCCGCCTTCCCTCCGCGCCCGGCCCCAGATCCCATCGGTGTCACCAGAAACTGCGCAGGGCGCCCCGGGCTGCCCCAAACGAGGCAGGGCCTTGAAGGGAAGGAAAACGTCAAAAAAAGGAAAAAAAAAGCACCACGGATTAAAATGACATCTCTGCGCCGCGTCAGTGGGGAGGACAGAGCCTGATGCCTCGCATAATTCCGAAGAGATATTCCTCATAAAACATGCAGTATGTAAACAGGCAGCGGGCTTTTGTTCTAAACATTTTAGATCAAAAGTTATGGCAAGGACGATTAATATTGCCCATTAAAATCCCGTGTTGTTCTTAGTGACCATTTTGTGGTCACTGGCTATAAATAAAAGCAAAGGAACAGAGCCACGGGTTCTCACCAGCGTAAAATCTGGAAAAACAAAAAGGCAATTTCCTTTTTTTTTTTTCCCCCCTTAAGTTGCTCTTAGATGTGTTTGCTGAATCAACTGGATTAACTGTATTTAAAACAAGAGATAAAGAACGCATTTTTATTACGCTGAGCATTCTGCAGGGTTTCCTCTGCCTCCTAAAGGCACTTCGTGCCTGGAACAAAACATTCATATTTTATCCTCTTTTGACACTTTAGAGAATAAGCAAAATACCCCCGTAATAATACAAATATGGAATCAATAGCTAATAGTCAAAATAGCATTTTTACTGCTTCTGGCTTTGGTCAAATCTTAGAAAATTCCTCCTGTTTTTTTGTTGTTGTTGTTGTTCTTTTCAGTTTTACAGCTGCGCTAGAAACCAGCGAGGAAACTACTCATTTAGATGAAGGATCTTTCATTTGGCCAAAAAAACTCAGTGACTGCTGTTAATACAAAACTAATGGCCAGAGTGTGATCATAAGAGCAAGCCTGATATCAGTTGAATTTCAATGGACGCTTTCTCAAAAATAGGTACAAAGAAAGGAATTTAGACAAATTTGCCTCTTAACCTTTAAAGATTTCCTGCCTATTCCAGTATGTCCTTTATTACATTAATTTTTTATTTAAATTACACCATTAACTGGATATGAATTTATCAAGAATACATATATTGATTTATAAAACAGTATCATTAATTATTATAATAGCTAGATGTAGCTGATATTACAAAGCCATTTAAAGGTTTTTAATATAACTTGGACATACATAGATAGATAGACATTATGGACAAGACTACAATTTAAACTGGCTACCAGCAGTTAATGAAATCCTTGATTTATATTCCAGTTTAGAGATTGATTATATTGTTGCTTTGTAAAACTATTTATTTTATGTCATTTTTCACAAGATGTCTTAATAAAAGAAAAAGATAAATAAAACAGTCAAATCTCAAACCAGATTTTGTTTTACATTCTCTTTTTTAATGCTGCTCCTGGTAATTTATTACGAGTTTGGAGACTTGTCACCTTCACAGACGAATTGGTTTGCTGGATAGGAGCTCTGTTTGCAAATGCACAATTTCACATATTTGGAGGGAGGAAAAAAAATATAATAAAGAGAGGCTGTCTTCCCAATAGCACTGTGTTTATTCCATAAAGCAAAACTAACAGAATGCCTTGCTGGCATGGACTCCTTAGGCACATTTCTGTTTAAGTCGTGGAAAAAAGGGACTTACCCTACCGCTGCAAAGCAGTCAGTCATGGAGAGCATTTTGATTTAAAATGCAATCTGAAGAGAAGAAAAGGAAAAAGAAAAAAAAAACAAGTAAGGAATGATATAAACAAACGGCACACCGCCTTCAAGTTACGTCTAAAATGTTCCTAGATTAACGAAAACATTGCAAGTTTAAATCTTTACACATTGTTCTTGAGGGGCTATGTCTCTTGACTCTTTATTTATATCACTTATTCTTGTCTGGCAACATATGTTACCGATTTATTATAGTATTTTTACTGTTAGCCAGACAAATGTAAGGGCTAGCTGCGAAGGGTAGTTTCATCTGATGAGTTTAACAATTGCAGGGCATCCTTTCGGGCGAGCCAATAGGCTCTTTGGAAGCTATAATACTATTAACCGTTTTGATGCTGAAATATTTTTATTGGCAAAGTTGGTGCTTTCCTATTGTGAGCTTCTTTGTTTTAAATGCTTAAAAACAATGCAATACAAAGAGGGGCATCTGAAGCCCCACTGCTTTATCTGATCAGGCAACGAGGCTGCGTCTTCCCCCACAGCTGAAGGAAGGAAAATGGGCAAAAAAATGTTTCTTGAAATCTTCTCCAATGCATTACAATCGCAAACAAATATTAACTTTGGGCATTCAAATCTCTTTGGCGTAATTAGTGACGGACAGAAGGTAACGGGAGGAAAGACTTTCTGCTAAGGCGCAGCCCTGGAAATACTTTCTGTTTCCCCAGTTGGAAGCACCAACAAGGGGGAGGAAAGTTGAGAGAACAAACGGTGAGTTGGATTTCATGTTTTTTACACACGCAGTGTTTAAACAATGCATTTTTGAAGAAACACTTTAACTTTTTCCACCTTTCACGTCTTACTTATCTTCAGTATCTTCTCCTTGTTCAGTACCAAGGAGTTTCTGCAAGCTGCAGCCCTCCAATACATTTGCAGTCCTACATGAGTCCTCCTTCCTCTAAATGCTTATTTTAGGAGCTTTTGGACTGCTGAACCCCAGATTAGCCCTCAGGGAGCCAACAGGTTCCCCCTTCCCACATGTTGTGTTCCTACACGCCAACGTGGTTCCTCACATAACATCACAGCCACCATTTCCAGCCCTTTGGCACCAGCTCAATCAGTCCACAACACCCTTTTAAGTATCCGGGTGTAGACAAGACACCCAGCACAGCTCCGAATTTCTTGCTATCAGGACTTAAGTCAGACTTAGAGACAGCTAAGATATTAGAGACAGCTCCAAGAAGTTTGCTTTAATGTCCCCCGTGCCTTCAGAAAACGGGAGGAAGACTCAGTGTAGAGCGACCACAAGGTCACAGCTTCACAGAGCGCGATCTCCGACTGGGGGAAGAAGATTAAATGAGGGAAACGCAGTGTTTTGTGCAGAATAAACACAGTAATTGGGGCTAAGTCCCTTGAAGGAGGCGTTTGACTTGGATCAAGGCATTTCTCCCGCGTGCACTGGGGGATCCTCAGCAAACCCTGCGCAGTGCAGCTCTGCTGAGAGCGGAGCAGAAGGAGAATAACCCTTGTGGTTTTTGTTTTGCCTTCCTAGAGTTCCGTTTCTTGGCTTTCTCTGTTTGTTTTCTCTTTCTTTTTTCTTTTTTTCTTTCTTTTTTTTTTTTTTTTTGTAAATTAGGAAAATGGCCAAACTTTCCCACCACAGATTAAAGTTTTTTGATGTGTTTGTTTGCTTTTTGTTGTTTGGTGAAGAATTTGAGCTATCCAAAGTGGGTTTCAAGTGTGCAAATGCTTGCATGGAGATGTTTTCTTTGAGCTTTGCGTAACCTGAAGCTTTTATTTATAAATAAATTTAAAAACTATATATTATTTTATTATTGTTTTTCCAAATCTATTTTTAATTGTACTTTGGCTGGCCTTCTGTGAGGGTTCTCCACCCAAAGCATATATTTGGAGGGAAGTCTCGACCTCCTGAAAGCCAGAGGCCTGCAGCAGAGGGGACCGCTAATCTCCTGAAGGAACCCATTGCAGTCACAGTGCTGCGGCCAGGGACACCAACTCCTGAATTTTTCCCACTTCTTCCTTTATTTTTTATGCAGGCAGGTGTCACAACTGTCCCGGGCAGATATCACAGGCATGTGGTAATGTCACTCAGTGACATTATGGAGCTTTAGCTGTAGGGCTTATTGCTATTACTTAATTTTGTCTAGTAAGGACATTTCTGGCAACTCCGTAATTAGGCGAGCAACCTCTCTTGGAGTTATTTCTCTTCCCTCCTCCTCTTTTTGGGGTGGGAAGGGAGAAATAGGGAGCGGGCTGGGGAGGAATTGGTCTCTCAATCACTCTCTTTCTGTTTTGTCCATCACCTTGGTTCCTTTCCCCTATTTTTGACCTGCACTTTTTTCTGGATCAGACACTGGCAGGTTGAGAGGTAATAAGAACCAGATGGACATAGTGCAGAAATTGCCCAAATGGGTACGAGAATGTGGGGAGCTGTCAGGCATGGAGAGAAGCTGGAATTTTTCAGCAATAAAATGGGATTTATCGCCACTCTACCACAGTCATTGCCGACAACCGTTTACCTTGACAGAAACCCCATTCCAACAGGCCACGCCGATGCAGATTTTTTTTTTCCCAAAGAGTGATGATTGGTATTTGTTCTAAGG
Organism: Nothoprocta pentlandii; assembly: GCA_013398315.1. NCBI lineage: Eukaryota > Metazoa > Chordata > Aves > Tinamiformes > Tinamidae > Nothoprocta > Nothoprocta pentlandii. The sequence goes on along the minus strand of VZSG01000478.1, from coordinate 41,352 downwards.
CTCAAATGGCCTGCACTAAAGGTGAAGCATTAGGCCAAAGTCCTGTATTCCCCACTGAGGCAAATGAACCTGCTAAAATAAGTTCCTTCCACAATAGCTGTGTAATTGAAACCAGAAAGTGAGAGAATTTGATAAATTGCTTGACCCTGAAGGAATGTTAAGGTCATAAATTTTCATTGCATTTTTTTTGCCTCTTTTTTTCCCCCCCTTTTTCTTTCTTTTTTAAATCTCTTTTTATACATATTGACCATGCTTAGCCTTCGGACTCGGGCGAGCCTCCGTGCCGGCAGCTGTTGCCTTGCCCTCCCTGCCCGGCATGCCGCAAAATTCCCCGTTTCCAGGCGTCCCTCAGCCGAGGCCGCCCCGGAGCTGCCGTGGGCAGCGCGTCCCGTCCCGGGAACCTCCCGCATCCCGCGCCAACCGCGGCCGTGGGGCAGGGGCAGCAAGTGCAGCCCCTTCGGAGGGACGGAGCAAAAAGCAGCGCTCGAGCGACACCAAAATACAGGGAAAAACAAACAAGCAAACCAAAACCAAATTGCTCTCCAAATTATTTACGGAGTATTTATTGCCCTTACCTTTTTATTTTGTTGTCGCTGTTGTTTGCTCCCCTTACACAGAAGTGGCAGCGCTTCTTACCTGGGGAAGGATGGGCGGCACTCAAATAAAATACAGCGCCCGGCTCGGCCGTCCCTCCAAGCTCCAAAGCCCCAGGCAAACCCCGGCCCCCCGAGCCCGCTCCTGCAGGGAGACGCTTCCCCGCCATGGGCACATGAGTAAAATCCAAGGAGGAGGATGGGGGGAAGGAGCGGAATAAGCCGCGAGGTGACATGCACGGCAAGGCTCACCTCGCTGCGGCGCGGCGGCACATACGGCCGTGCTATTAAAATAAGCGGCTGCCGAGCGGGGGGAGGCAGGGAAGTGTTGTGTTTCTGTGCAGGGGATTTCTTTTTTTTTTTTTTTTTTTTTTCCCTGCAGCAGCAAAATTTACTCCTTTAGCTGGAGCCCGTTTTGCTCCACGACTGCCGGAGATAGCCGTTTTTCATAATCTCGCTGTGTTTTCCCCATTTGCGAGGCAAAAAGCCCCTCGCAGCCCTTCAGGAACACACCGCACTTCACGTGCCCGTGCATACTTAACCCGCCGTGCAGCAAGTTAAATAATCATTAGCACGTAGCCCATTGCTATCAAAAACTTATTGGTGCTCTAAATTTTGAATTAATGGCCTGTCCTCCTGCCCCTGTGCGTGGATGTGCGTGGATGTGCGTGGCGGGGTTTGAGCCACTCCGGGGTGAAGGCACAGGCATTTTATCAGCACATAGCAGACAATTTGCATTATTGACCCTTCTTTAAAAAAACAAAACCAAAAAATGAAAGGAAAAAGAAGGAAGAAAAGCACAGAGGAGGTTTGCTGCCGAGTTGTTCCTCTTCAGACCTCTGATTCTTAAGCAACCTGCTTAAGTGTTAATTAGCAGCCAATATTGGACAAGCCAGCTGGGAAACGCGTTGTATTTGCACACAGCCAGGTTGCTGTGACTTGAATAAGTTTCCTTAGGAAAGCAAGAATTGCGAGGATGCCTCTTGTAAAATTCTAGTGAAAGAAAACTTAATAAATTATACCCTTTAAAAAAAATATGTTGGGTTTTTTTGCTTTTTAAGGAACTCTTTTTTTTTGTTTCCCCGCAAGTGAACTCTGATTTCTGGCCCAGATCCCTCCTTTTATATTTATTTTTTTGAATACTGAAGTAATTTCTAGTCGTTTCAAGACAGTTACTTATCCAGAGATTGAAGGAGTATCAGCTGTGTTTCAATTAGAGAAGGAAAAAGATAAAGACTTGGACGGTAACCTAAAAATGCAAAGTGACATATTAGAATGAGGATTTTCATATGTTGCTGTATAAATATTTTAATAAAAGTTCTAAAATGATGTGTCTGCCTTCTGCTTTATAAAAGAAAGGAGATTATGAAGTGCAAATGATGCGGCTTAGATGTATATATCTGCCTGGGATTTTTCATCATTAAACAGTCTCTTCATGCTGCTGCTCCGGAATTTGGTTTTAGAGCCATGTCAGACCCCCAAAAAAGTATAAATCTCCAAAGTATAAATAAAATATGAAGAGCAAGTGGCTTCAATCACTAATATTTTTGCAAACTAATGTTCAGCTGATGCAACTCGATTTTGTTTTGCATTGCATTAGTGTCACAGTGGCAGTGACTGGCCTTTATTCACCAACCGTTTGAGTCAGCACTTTGGGACATTTTTCAAATTAGGTCATCCTGCAAATCTGCAGCCAATACAGGGGTTGATTAAGAGAGCTGCGCAATTTCCAAGGGATGTCGTGTGAAGGGAATTAAGTTCCGTGTGAGGGTTCCAGGAAGCGCGAGGCCCCATAACTAAGTGGAAATAATGTATGGGCTATACGGGGAAAGGACATATTTCCTCGGAGCGCTCCGAGCAATGCTCCTCTACAATTTAACCAAGTCCTGCCCCTCATATGGATTATGGGAAGCAAGCAGAGAATTCCGATCGAGAGGCAGCGAGATGAGCCCGGTTCCCCTTTTACCCAAAGCCTTTTGGATCCCATCAGCACGGACCGTCTCCGCCCTGCTTCCAAGCATCCCATCCTGCTTTTCCCTGCTTAAAACCACCCCATATCACAGCGGGTCCCCTTGCCCGTAACGCAGCAATCCCCAGGAGATGTTGAGTCCACCGGCACTGAAGAGTTACGGAGCGGATGATCAAAGGTGACCACCAGCAGCAGCAAGCGGGGCCGGGTTCTCAGGAGACCTCAAGCCCATTTCAGGCATCCTAATGTAGCCTCAAAGCGGGATTTTATTTTTCAAACTTCCTCTCGCTGCAGGGAACGAGGGCCCGTGAGGAGCAGGGTAAAAGGCAACTGCCAACATCGTTCTGCTGGCGCTCCTTGGCCCGCTTGGCAGGGCCGAGAGCTGTTGCTAGCATTGGGTGCTCGCCTAAGGCACCAGCAGAGGAAAAGGGAGGTTTCTGGCAGCCGCCCTGCTGAATGCAGCGCTCAGCTCTCCTGCGCTGAAATTAGGGGGCCTTGAGTTATCTTTCCTGCACGGGGGAGGATTATCACCACTTAAAGTTTTAACAGCAATGAAAAACAATAAAAAAAAAAAAATCTGAGCCAAAAGCAAGATTTCTTGCCCTACATATAGCAATGAAAGCCAAGGAACCGTCTCATGTCCCCTTTTCTATTTCCCTCAGCTTCTTTGCAGCGAGTCTCTTGCATCCAGGGATGCAACGAGGGCGGCCGGCTCTATTCCATGTCCCTGCCGCTGCGATCACCCGCGGACCTCTCCTATGTTTCTGGATTCAGTCTCGTCACCCGCAGCCCTCTCTGACAGACCAGCACTCCAGCCCCTCAGAACGGCAAAGCCTATTTTATCCTCAGTCACTTTCAATTTGCTCCCAGTGCCGTGCTGCAGATTTGAGCAAACACGACTCTGAGGGCCCAAGAAACAACGGAGGGGGAAAACGGCAGGCCACAAACGAGACAGTGGCCAAGGCCACCGAGAAAAACGAAAAAATTAGGAAAAAATAAAGAAAGCAAGGCGCTGGGAGAGGTAGCTCTAAAGGGGACCGGATTAGGACCACAAGTTTTTGTAGCCACAGTTGTTCTTAATATTCAATGCTACATCCACACTTCAGTTATCTTGTAGCTACTCTACCAAGGAAGCGGGAAATTGCTCTTAGATCCTAAAACCATGAGTAACAAATGAGCTTTGGAGACTAAGGGTGCCTGTCCCCCATGGTGCTCGCCCCATGAAGAGGGGCTGTTGCGTCTGCCTCGGTGTTATCGCCCGTCGCCCGCAGGATCGGCAAGGAAATCAGGCCAGCAAGGAAACAAACTCGTGCCAAAGTGACTTAAACCAAGGGTGGGAAAGCAAATTGGGGGGTTCCTTAAAAAAAAAAATCATAATAATAAAGAAAAAAAGTCCTACCGCCTTTGGAGGCTTTGTGGGGACACTGAGAACATGCTTCCAAGCTCTTTTGTTCTGCCCTAAGGGATGGAAAGCTGCTCTTAATACAAGAAAACAAAGCCCTCCACTGCCACTACCAACAAAAAAGCTGAAACGCTTATAAACACTTTGCTGCAGGCGCTGCGGCAGCAAGGAAAAATCATTGCGGCCGTCACAGGACTTGGCAACGCCGGGGCCGTGCCGGCAGAGCGCTCTTCCCCGTGGCCATAAATCACACACCGAGCCGGCACGCTGCAAAACACCCAACTGTGGCTCCTTGAGCACGAGAAAGAAAAATACCCCGTGCACTTGACCCATAGTGGGGAAACAAGGGGAAGATGCTCGCTTCTGCCCGGCATCAGTACCTACTGCAGCCCACTGCCTGGAAATGAGCTTTAACTCCACGTAAAATTCACGTAAAACGGGGAAGAAACCTCTCACCGCCGAGCCGAGCCATTGGAGCCACCGGTTTGCCCAGCAGCTCGCACGAGCAGATGAGAAAAAGCATCTAATTAGCTAAATTTATTAATATGCTTCTGATTTTTTTTTCAGATGGGATACAGCTACATTATAGAGGTGAAACATGACTTTTGATGATCAAGCAAGCAGTGATTAAATAAGGTTAATCCTCATTTTATATGCTAATAGGATATTTATAATCTCAACTGCATATCCAATTTAGCTATTTTATTTTCTGTTGTTAAGAAAGTATTTCTTATTAGTGAAAGAGAATACCCCTACGTTCACTGCAGATGCTATTTTAATTGGGCTCAAGTGCATTGTGTGTAATTAGTCCACTTCTCTAATATTTCATCTATAATTACAGCATGAACACCACGCTTAAATTTCAGAAAGGCTGTCAATTTTGGGTCTTTTTTCTTTTTTTAAGTGAAGTTGCTAATTAATTGGTGACCCCCTCCAAAGGACCAATATTCATATTGCATCCCAGCCCCAGAGCTCACGCAAGACCAATTTTACAGAAGTCTGAACACCTTATTTGTGGCATTCTGCCTCAGTCAACACGAGAACACCCACGTCACCCACCTGGCTCCACCAGCCCCACCATTACAAACCTCTTCCCTGAGATACCACGAGGCACACACGACTTTAGCAGTAATTTTAGACAATATTTTGTACCATGAATGACCGAAGAGCAAGAACAAGTGGACGCTGTTTTACCCTGGCTACCTAAGAAGTGGTCTCCATGCATTAAGAGCACGTGATGTGGCCCGTGGTTGAGTGTTAACGTGTTCCACCATGGTGGCACAACTGCTGCCTCCTCAAGGCAGCAGGAAAAGGAACAGAGCGGATATGGTGTGGGTGAAGTGGCTGTGTTCCCATCAATAGCACTGAAAGGTCAACTTTAAAATATGTTTTCCTGAAAATGTCAGGACAAGGTGCAACTCAGTCTGAAGATCAAGCTGAGTTCTCTCAGGCCAAGATAACGTAGCATGCAAGGCAGTCGACTACAGAAACATTTCCCTCTGAAAAATACCCGCACTAAATTCACTGACTACCTGCCGAGTTTGCTGCCTTCAATGGATACAGCATTATTATGGCGAGGTAGAGGGAGCCCTAAAAGTAGGTGGTCCTTCCCCCTTCCTCATAAGTAGGAGCAAGTCATTCAGCAAAGCCCTGTGCACACATCAGAGTGGGTCACGTTGAGCTTAAGGGATCTTCATTTCCTAAGCACCAGACAATCGTTTCACAAATATGCCTCTTCACAACTTGCCTCAGGCTTTCTTCACGTGCCAGGTCCACCTCGGGCGTTCCAAATCCAGCCCAGTGTCAGTAGGAAGAGAGGAACGACGGCTCTGAGGTCAGCTGTGAGCTCTGTCCTGTTTCTGCCAGCCTTGGGTGTCTTGGACAGCCCGTCGCAGTGCAAAATATTGGCAATAACTAAGGAGAAAGGGGAGTCCTAGAAAGAAACGGAGAACATCTAGGATTAGCCTGTCTACCTTCAACGCCTCTAAGAGCAACCACATTTAAAGAGATGAAGAAAAGAGGACTGAATCCCATGAGATCCTTGCTTAAGAGAACAGTGATCTCTCAAGCTCTTTTATGGCTTTATCCCAGAAATTAAGTCATTTTTTATGAGCAGTGGAGTAGGCGATTGAGTTGGCAGCACAGACCAAAAAAGGGCAATGTCTAACATCTTGAAAGCCTCTCAAAACATAAATTAGGGCAGTAGATCCACACACCATCAGCAGAAGATAGGTCTGAGGAAGGGACAAAGCCACACATCCCAACATTAGAGATCATGGTGAGCACGGGTCCCTGGTTTGGGGGCTTCAGGAGAGAAGCAGTGCTGCAAAGGTCCATCTGGGCTAACATGAGCTCCTCAGAGAGCATCTCACTCCATGTTTTCCCTCAGAAGCATCTCAGGAACACACTACAGGCATGTTATCCTGCTCTCCTTCCCAAGCATCCCCAGAACAAGCCAGCCCTGCAGCTTCAGGCTCTTCTTCTCCCAGGGGTACCTGAAATGCTCAAAATTTAGGGAACGTTGACTTTTCCCTTCAAAAGCCTGACCTTGTCCCATCTGCGAGGGAAACCCAAATCGCTAGCAGTCTGGCTCCGATGTGAACTAGCTCCTTCTGCTCAGAAGTTTATTTTTCAACACAAGCATGCCTGCAAAGCCCTGTTTATTTAAAACACGGTATAAATGCCAGCAACCCGGCATTCACAGGGAACTCCACTCGGAGGTCTCCTACTTAGCACTTTAGAACTATTAAGTAAATCAGGGGAAAATTCCTCAGGAAATGATGGAGTTAGGCCTGATGGGCATCCTTGGGTGATTAAACGCCACTTAATGAGGTCACTGGTGACAGATTTGGGCGTAGAGCTGTTTAAACAATGTGCACAAAAGAAAAAAACACTCATAGCTTGTAGAGAACTGGAATCAGGGCTGGTTATATTATCCCATGGTGCAAAAACACATCGTAAAGATGGACTTTTTGGCGAGGAAAGGCCCCAAAGGGAAAAAAAAAATGACGAACATAAGGGAACGGGATGAGGTTGGTCAACATGGAAGACTCCAGTTACAAAGAAGACAGGAGTTTAATTGTTATGGGACTATGCTCATCCTTAGCTTATGCCATGGGACAAGCATTGAAAGGGCTGTCAGCTAGGGAGGGTCTGGATAGTGCCATGAGTCAAGGATGAATCGGCATCATTTCGATTTCTTGGCAGCTAGAAATGAAGTCACAACACTGATTTCTCCTCTCCGCCAATATCTCTAATAGAAAATGTTTCCCCTATTTGAAGGAGCCAAATTGTGCTGTTGTCCTGCGGGCCCATTGGACTATTACACTGGCTTCATCTGAAAAGCTCTCCTTTCTGCTGATACTGCTGATATCAGGGGGAGCAGGTTCTTATCTCCTCACCCCCCCCATAAAGTCCTTGCTTGAATAACTTTGGGACTCACCTGAGAGGGGCTTCTTATATCCCCAGCAATCATACCAGGAGGACAGAGGTGCCTGGCTGGGGTCCCAGCACAACGGAGCATCCTCGTGAAGGAAAAAAATGGGAATTTTTGTCTTTGTCCTGAGCTCATGCTGAAAAAAGCTTTCCATTGTGTCCTGTTGGGCAAGAACAAGTCACTATTCCTTCCCAAATATTAAGTGGATGCCGATAGTTTTCCATGTGTGGTCAGCAATGATGCAATACATCCTCCCAGCTGGTAGCCACCCCCATCCTTCTTTATTTATTATGCTATATTATTAGTTATACAGTTCACCTGGTAGAGAGCGACCTGCATTCACTGGTGAAGAATGAATATTTTACCAGTTGACTATTTTTTAAAACTAGAACCCATATTAGATGGAAAGGGAAAGGCCAAAGGGAAATTATTGCTATTTTAGACAGCAGCATAAATTTTCATCCTATTTTTAACCTAGCTTTTAATTTAATAAGTTTTATGACCCTTATATTAAGTACATATGTTTTACAAGACATTGTGTCCCTTGAGTCACCCTGAATTTGCTCTACTATAGCAGAGCTAAATGAATGAATACTGTGTTTCTGATTTCAGTTCACCCCTTATTTGATCCTTATATAGTCAATAAACCTTCATAGAAGCATGGAGCAACTGAATTAAGCAGTGTGCCAAAGCTGTGTTTGTGAACTGTCTGTTATTCTTTAAAAGGGAGTTAGTAAATTGCTATTCTCTTGGTGAGAACCTATTACACAACTCCCAGATTGCAGGTGTTATACGCAAGAAATAAATGGTGATACCAATAATGCTCTTGAAATCCTGCATATTACCATTTTAGCTTAGGAGTATTTTTAAAGTCATAATTATAAATAAAGATAAAGAGTGATTTTTTTAGTTCTCCTCTCCCACAGTCTTTTTTTTTTTTTTTTGCTATTGCTCTTTGGAAACATGAGAGAGGTTTTTTCCTTAGCAAAAAAAAATTATATTATTTGCCCTGCAGAAGTTGTGGGCTATTCACACAAAAACAAAGATTCTGAACTCGCCCAGGCCCAATCCTACTTACCCTGTATAGGAAATCTTTCCATGGAAGCTGGGGAGGTGCCTTAGTAAATGAGTGCAGAATTGCGCCAATAAAAATGTAATGAGTGCCACAAATGCAATATAAGCAAATCAGAAGATTAATCAAATTACCTGGAGCACATGGAGCACACTCCCCTTAAGTAACTAAGACCCCCTCAGACTCGGTGCCTGCAGGGAAAATGAGCAGACACACACAAAGATTTTTTTTTTTTTTTGTACCTTTACACTGTTTATTTAAGTACCAGAGCAGCTTGACAAAACAGGTTTTCAATAGCGGCAAAACTGGGAGATTAGCAAGGGAGAGCCCGTGCTTGCTGCGCAGCGGGCAGCGTGCGTTCCCGACTGGCTGCGTGGCAGCCCGGAGCTCCTTCCTAATGCAAGGAGAACAGTTCAGAAGGGTGTTTTATAAATCGGGTGGTTCTAATTTGATTTGAGTACTGGCTCTTAGTGACTTGCCAAAGTTCAGTAAATATGCAGAGTATAGTATATGCACTTTATCTCTGTGTATTAGCTATGACATAAACACAGGGGGGAAAAGTCAAATTTTATACATCAAAAAATGGGTTTCTTGCCAGACGTTCTAACGGCGTGTATTTAATTTAACTGATGTATGTTAAAATGGGAAACCAAATTCAATGAGCTGTTTGTTTCTTTCTGCAAATACACTTACATCAGTGACCTCTGAGGACGTGACCTTAAAATGTAACTAGATGTTTAAAAGAACCTCAAAGATCTATATAAGACATTAATGTTGGTGTCAGAGGGCAGTATACAAGCATGTATATACTCAGCTGTCTATATGTCGACTGCTATATTTTTTATTGTTACAGGAAACCAGCCAAAGTCCCAAAGAGAAAAATTGTCAGCTTTTTTTATTTATTTTACTTTTTTCTCCTCATTTTGGCATGGTGCTGCTTGAGACTCAAGGCATGACCTGAAGTTAGGACACGTTTCAGCCCTGTTCAGCGAGCACTTTGGCACCTTGTGCTGTGCTAGCAAGGCAAGACCCAAACGCTAGCCCAGCAAGGCAAGACCCAGGGGTTGCTCGGCACGCTGCTTTGGCAGGACTGGTACCGGGCGCCTAAAACTCTGGTTTTAGGCGCAGGGAACTCCTGGTCACCTCTCGAGGGACAGAGCCATGTCAGGCTCTGCTGTCTGTCAGGATTAAGTGCCTGTTTGCTTTTGCGCTAACATGTGGTTGGAGAACAAAGCAGCTCAAATCTCCTCCGCTCTTAACAAAGCATCTCAAATTGCTGAGTAAAATTCCTTAATCCCCCGTCTTAATCTGGAAACACCACCACCACATGGCAACGCTGAGGTCTCTTTTTGTCCACCACAGGGAGGACCATTAGCATAGATGTCTAGTCTGGAGCTAACTTTCCCCCGCAGCCTCTTATCGGAGGGAAAAGCCAGGTGCTTTGCTCCCAGAGCAGCTCTGTCCCGGCAATTTTTCTTCCTTATCTTTTCATTTCAAATGACAAAACAAACACAAAGCAAGAAGAGAGCAAACTCACGTAGTTTCTCACTTCCATTCGCGTGGGCGGTGAAGCTTTGCAGTGGCGAGGAGGAGCTCGTTTCTGCTCCTTGCGAGCTCCAGAGGTCAAGCCCAAAGAGAGGTAACAGCTCGGTCTGAACTGGAGCATGCAGTTCTACCACCACATGCAAGCAAACTGGGTTTGGAAAGAAACACATCAAAATACCAGCTCCCAAATCCTTCACTGTGCAGTTATAACCCGGTACAATAGAGGAGTCTAAACACTGGGTGGTTTGATCACAGTGCTTTGGCATACATCTTTATTTAAAACCAAGCTTTTGCCAAGTTCTTTCTGTTATTTAACCAACAAAAATCAGTCTGTAATTTCTGCAAGAAAAGCTGTAGAAATTTCTTGCTCTTGAACCATTTCTGCTAGTATTAATGCAACTCTGCTTTCTTACTGCATTACTGTTTTAATAGCCCTGTCTCGGTTTCAGCCGATGGTAAAAATAACATGAGCCCAATGGGTGAGTTCAGAGGTCCACCTGGCCAGCAGTAACCAGAGGTGGTTGACCAGGAAAGAGCACAAGTGCAGGACCACAGCTAGTCCACCCCATCTGGGAGAGACGAGGTATGGACAAAGGTGGCCACAAGGCAGCTGTTGGTCAAAGACGCCAAAATTTGTCTTATAAACCTGGAAGAGAGGAAAACGAGAGGGCATTTTCACTTTACTAGACTTTACTCCTTCTCCTCATAGACTGGCAGGCAGGTGAACATGCAAATAAAAAGAAGGCATTAGCCTAGATTCATTTCTATATGCCCTTTCTGTTGATGAAGTAGAGCAGAAGAGACTATCAAGGTTCTGCCCTTCAAGATGCCAAGACCAGAAGGCTGCAGTTACTAAAAAAAACCAAACAAACAAACAAAAAAAACCCTACTATAATGTTGTCTATAATGTTTGCGAAGAGACCATATAGACCATCACACTCCTTTGTTGTGAAGGAGTGCAATTGTAGAGATAAAAATGGGTCTTGAGATTGGAGGTGCAAAACCCGCAGAACTTTTTCTCACCTTTCATGTCTCCAAAATACACATCTTTAGAAAGAAAAAAAGAAAGAAAAAAAAAAAGTGAGACTTCCATCTTTTTCGGGAGGCAACAGGAAGAAAATCCTTATGCTCTCTCTGAAGAAATATGCTCTCCCCTGCAATCCTCTTTCAGGGAAGGCAAATCTCAGGAATATCATTTCTCTAATTAAATGACAGCAATGTGTTTGCAGGCAGGCAGACAGAAAGCGGGGAGGACAGTCTTATCCCACAGAAAACTTGCAGCAGGGGAATGGCTGAAAATGCAGCCTCTCTGCTCAGAAAAGGCAGTTGCAAATAAAGCTGCAAGGTTAAGAAGCGCAGAGAGCAAGGTGCACACATACCGAATTAAAGGATGGGAATGGATGGGAGCTGGCAAAGCTCTGGGAGGACGAAAGACCCTTTAAGTCCAGATGGAGATGACTGATCTTGCACGGAGTCAGCACAGGTCAACGTCTTGAAAAAACAGATTATTAGGGAATGGAATCCTCCAGAAGGATTTCCACATTACTCCTGCAGGCAATGAGACCGCACACTTGAACTATGAGCTAATGGCAGGCCTTTATCAAATCACTCCTGCAGAAATGCTAAGGCTCTTAATACAGGGCTCGTTAGCCAAAATTCCTCCATCACCGAGGGGCAAAATGAGCCCTGAAAAGCACACCCACAAAACAGACATCTCCCACCTGATGACGAATAGGCAGCCGTCTCTATCTGTGCCATCCTTAACCCTAGTGATAATATCTAGTGGCCTCAAGAACTAGTTAGCTCTCATTTTTATCCGTGGAAAGCAGTGTCTCCACTGAAGTCAATATAGTTTCACTGGGGTAAGTGAGATCAAATTAGGCTCGATGGCCACAGACCTAAGTGTATTACTTGCCTTAGGGCAGGGGAATGAGAACAAAGGGCTCACATATTGGTATCTGTATTTGGCCTGTGAAGTATTGCTCTCTCTTACCCACCACGTCTTGCAGGAGCTGGGTATTTGGAGTCATGCAATTAAAAAGTCATTTACGTTCAAGATTCCCACATCTCTGACTCATGTCTTATTGTAGAAGGAGAGTCTAGCTCAGCAGCTGGCAGATTCGAGTGATAAGATGACCACTGACAAAACAAACTCCCTGTTTTTCTCCTTTTCAGCCTCAAAGAGCAACCTGGAGACGAGTAGTTTGGCAGAGCCCAGCTGATGCAGGCAGGGATGTGGCCAGGACAGGACCCGGGAACACGCCTGTTTGAACCCCACTTGTGACCCCTCGTCAAATTCCCTTTTTGTGGCCCGTTTCTGTTTTTTCCTCCCCTTTTAATAGTCATCATCCCACCTGCCCCCAGCTTTGGAGTGAAGCTAGGCAGGAAAATGTGCAGGTACAAGCACGCACCCCGTTGTCAGCCACTGCATTTTATAGCCCATGGGTGAGCAATAACCCAAGGCACAGGATCTGCCTCGTGCTATGAGATAACTTTCAATCATGTTAATTAAATTAATATGGCCTTTGCTAATGAAAACCACAAAACACTATTTTGGTGTCCACGATCACATCCATTTTGATAATATCAACTTGCCGTCCTGATGTTCCTTTCTGCACCGAATAGGAGCAATGTAAACATATCTAACAGGACTTTCATCGTAACAAAGGAAATTCTGTATCAGCAGCAGGCTGAACGCACGCAGCCTTGTGCAAGCAGCAAGCAAGCGCCAGAAACACTCAGCCATACCAGCTCACCGAGGCTCCTCCTAGCTAATCTTTTTAATCTGCTTTTAAGGTATATTTTTGGCTCATGTTTTGTTTTAGGGTTTTTTTTATTATTATTATTATTCTTTCCCTGCATGATTAGCCATCCAGGAAATGTTTAAATTACAAAATCATAAGGTTTAAAAGATTTATAGATCAAATTATATTAACCTAATACAATAGGCCAGCCATACGGAAATTAGAAGTCTTTATATTATATTTTGATTATTAAATTGCTCCCTTTATGCTATTTAGTTTGTTTGCAACGGTAAGGTTTTGCTGTCTGATGTCAGACCCTGCAGAGTAACCAAGCAAAAACAAATGACTTAGTCCTTGGTTCAAAGAAGTAATAGGTTACTAGCATAATTAATTTTATGTTTAATTACTGTAGAATGAAACAATTCAACAATATCCAATCAATCCTTAGAATGACAGAACAGAAGGTCAGCAGTTGCTAAGTCAATTGTTTTGAAAAAGAAATTTATGTCAAGTTCTCTTTTATGTGCTGGAGAAAGAAATTGGATAAAAGTGGTCAAGCAAACCTTAATTAATTGTATAAATGTAATCCTGTTGTCATGCAAAAATCAGAGACTCCAGGCACAATGTTCCAAACACTGGGTATCCATCAGTCAAAGATATTTAGCAACGGTCTCCTCTACTTTAAACAATAACAATAAAGGAAAAGGAGCCAAAAAGGAACATTTTCAGGTTTGTTTTCCAGCTGGCATTCACAAATATCTTTGTGTAAGTTGACAGACTCGGTCCAGTGCCTACAAGGACGGGCTTACATCCCTACAAGGCCTGACTCCGCTTGGCTCCTTGTGGGCAGATCTCGGCAGAGGGGGACACGGCTGCTTCAGGCCTCCTTCCCCCTCTCTCTTTAGAGGCCCAAAATGTACAAAGGGGCATTTAAACAGTCCAAGGAAGGGTCCTCTCCCCCACATATCAGGTTCTGTTGGTAGCAGACCAGAGGACCAAACTGCTAGCTCTGTAGCTGAACCTGGTAGACTTTCTGAGGACAAGGACTCACGAAAACTCATCGCATTGACCAATCCTTTGATGTCACACCAGGCTAGGTCTGTCCCAGCATCTGGTGATCCTTAGTCCAGCTCTTATCATCCTAGTGATATGGCAGTTTAATTCAAACTAGTGCAGTAGAAGCATTAGAAAGCACTGAGAGCAGCTATTTGTGCCACCCCACATTGACGTAGAGGTCTCCTCCCTTCCCAAGACCTTTATCCCCATCCGTGCAAGACCCAGCTGGGTATGTGGCCATGCAAGCACCACGTCCTCTGCCTGTAGGCCACTTCCTTCAGCTTCCAGGTGAAGGACAAGCTCTTGGCAGGTAGAAAGGGTGCCTCATTGGCAAGTCCTCATCACCATCCTGCAGCAGCTCAGCCCATCTGATAGTCCTACACCCAATGGGGAATTGGCCCATAATTTTCCAAGGGGCTTGCCAAAATATTTCCTGATTAAGCGAACATACAGTCACGTATCCATTTAAAACACATATATTATAGGAGGACCCAAAACAGGGCAAGCAGTGGGAGGGATATTCCATACAAGAGCGCTGGCAAGGACCCTTGTGATGTTACCATAGTTATGGATGGTAAACGATGCTGTGGAAAAAGTTACTGAATTTGGGCAAGGACTGGCTTTCAAAGCTTAGCAAGGCAGCCATTTAAACCTTTGAGACACAACATCTTTATGTGTATATACATGAAGACCTACACCTCCCAACTCCCTTAACTTTGTGACAAAGGCTAAAATACACTGCTTTCTGTACAGAATGACATCGAACACAAAAGGCAAATGCATTGCAAACGATTGCTTCAAAATGTGCTCCTAGAGGGACTATTTTATGTTATTCCTGTGTTTGAGCTGAGGCTGAAGATGCCAACATTACTAATCTTTGAAATGAGGGGGTTTACATTGGAGGTGTTGACATAACCTTCAATGCAACAGAAAAAAAAAAGTGGTACCAGGAGATGGAAATGTATATTTTTAGAAATAGATTTCATTCTGACAACTCTATAACAAACAAGTGAAATTTTAATACTGTGTTTCGATGAAAAATGAACTGCTGAATAAACATCAGACTAATTCATAAAGAGCAAACTCAGCCTGTTTAATATTTCCTGAACTGTCTCAAAAATTCCATTGATCACCAGTGATGCTGTAAACAGAAAATTCCAGCAATTTTCAAAGGAACCAGGAGAATCTCTTTGGGGTTTGCCTATCAAACTTTTTGACACTTTTGAAGCTCCCAGGCTAAAACGTAATAAATCAAATATGAAATTGTATAGTGTCAAGCTGAGTTGAAACCTCTGATTATGTGGTCTGTTCCTGGGATTGTTTTATTTTTTGTCAAGTATTTTGTTTCTACTTAATTACCGTGTCCTCCACCAGAAAGTCAAACATCCCTCCCTTGATCAATCAGCAATTTGGTCTAAAGTGGACAAATGCTTCAAATACTAGTGATTAAACCATTTTCCAGCTCAGCACTGATGTGCAATAATGTATTTTTTTTCCTGGAAAAGAAAACTAAACCCACATTATTCACAACGTTAAAATAAAAGGTCATATTCCAGGGCCAGGTCCCCCTACTCCCTTCTCGGCAATTTCTTAGGCATAGCTCTGAAAAAAAGCAAGATATGCATTTGGGGTGTTGCATACAACCTGAAGTGAAGGATAAACGGGGCATTCACAAGCATTTCTATAACCCTAAAAAATGAAAACCTGTGCCCAACTTTTATGCTATTGAAAAATTAATTTCTGCGTTATTTGCACGCTGATCATTTTGTCCATTTTTCCTGGTACCAACTCTGTTCTCTTCCGGTCAAAAAGCACAGAGGCCATTCAGCACCCCAGAAAGTCAAGAGTTAGTTGGGCTATCCTGTGCCAACGGGCACAAAAATGAACAGCATGCTGCTGGTTTCCAATAAATGCAACTTTTGGTTGTTCCGATGGGTGACTCAACTCCCAAAGCTCAAGCACCTTCTCCTGCCCTGCCTTGCCCATGACCCCTTCTTTCTCCATCACAAAACACTCAATGCAAGCAATTTGATTCAAAAGGCTGGTTAATGTGGCCTGGGGGCAAAGCACCAACAAAATCAGTGCATTTGGTGAGAAGGGCTATAGCTTAGCACTCTAGATCAGGCTGGCAGGGGAGTTTGGGATAGTTTCACGTCACAGTTGAGACCCCGGCCGCCCAATGCCAATGCTATTTTAATCCTTGCTAACATCTTTCCCATAGTCCTGCCTTTTAGCACGGACAAATTCTCCAGCACTGCAGCTTTTCCTGCCTCTCCTCTGCATCCCCTTCTCCCTGGAAAGCGCTCTGGGACTCGCTATCTGTCCTATTTCTCTGCATCCTCCTCCTTCCCCTCCCTGCCAAAAACAAGAAGTTTTCAACTTGTCCAGAGTGACTAATTACCCTAATCTTTCTATTTTTCTCCCAAATCCCACGCTCACCTACACAGATCATACTCGGAGCAGCTTTGCGAAACAAGGCAGGGAAAGAGAAGTGGGTGCCTGAGAGCCACCCAAACCTGTCTCACAGCACTGAGGGTTATTTAAAGTCAACTTTGGCACTGAGAAGCAACATAGCTGGGACCTAACCCGTGCTGCAGCAGCGCCTTTTATTTTTAGGTGCTTTCTCCTGGAATCACTCAAAACTCCTGCTTCCTTCTCAGTACGCAGGGTGAACCCTAACACAAATGCTAAAGAGATTTGCATATTTACAGTTCAGAGCTGCTCTAATTCCTTTGAAATGCAGGCACACAAAGCCCCCGAAACCCTGTCAAAGCCAGGAGAGCTGTGCTTTATATCACTTAACACAGAGCCTTATTCTGCACCGCGTAAAGGCTGATGTAAGCATAATTTCTAGTACCTTCAGAGCTGGGCACGTACAGCCAGATCTTTCCCTTCACTGCTCTCCCATGCAAAGGTTTGCACAGGTCAAGGAGCGAGTCTTTTTGTTAACAGTCCTCTCTCTATATACTCACATAGCTGCAAACTAAATAAATATCTATGTATATACACACACCCCCGCACGTGCACATTGTAATGTTCTCATCTGTGTAGCACAGCTCATGCGTAATTTTTTTCCCCTCCTTTCCCCTCCAGACGATTAGTTTATTTTAATGCCTGTCCCTCCGTCTTCAGCACCATACTTCAGAGAGAGTGATAGGTCGGCAAGCCTCAGTTTAAGTTTATGAACTGACAGCCCACTCTCGGTGACAAAAGAAAATGTAACCTAGGCCGGTTTTAAACCACTGATTGTCAGATCACATGTTCAATATGTCATGCGGAGTACACTTCATTAAGGACTGAATTACTTTACTTGTAACATGAGCTAAATTAAAGGCAATGTCAGCCTGCATAAATCACCAATTTAAACGTATCGCTAAGTGCATTGAAACAGTCATCATCACCCTGTGCCCTAAAATAACCTAAAAATCTGGCCTTCATTTTTATAAGTTGTAAGGATGACAGATAGGAGATTTTTGCTCCTCACTAGCGCTTGCAATTTTACTGTCAGAAACTATTGAACTTTTAAGGAATAGCAATGGCCCACGAACACCTCCCATCCGACAGCGCATTTCACGGGGCTGCAAATCCGAGCTTGCCAGGTACCCATACGGGACGCGCAGAGCATCCATCACCCTGTCATAGGAGCCCTTTCTTACCCTCACGGAGTGGAAATTCGGTATCGTGCTTCTTTGAGGAAGGATATTGGAAGAAACAGCCTTGGGAACACTTAGGGCTGCCAGGGCCGCATCTCCTCCGTCAAGCCCTGTATGACTTGATCCAAGTCAGCAGGGTATTGTGGAGTTAAATCACAACAGGATTTAGGCAGACAGTTTTCCCACCGAGATGTATTTCTATTACCAGAGGTGGAAAAATAGCTATGTCAAAAGGAAATAGTTGGTAGGAAAATATGCACCAGTGCCCCATCTGTAAAGATTCAGGACATAATTCTCCTCTCACAGTCGTTTTATTTCAGTGCAACTCGGTTGATTAAGGGTATCACTTCTGCTTTACACCGAGCCGAGCACAGATTTAAGCCACCGAGATCCCTTCTGAAATGTTAAGGCAGGCATGGGCTAGTCAGAACCTTTCAGGTGATATTTCCAGAGGATGATGGGTGGCATAAATAAGCAGCATGAAGGTCCACATGCCCATTGCTCAAGACAGGAAAACTTCTCTGAAGTCATAGACCAGTGTAAGACTGGTGGAAGTGGGCAGAGAATTAGAGTCTAAATTGCTTCTTCATGTTTTTTCCAACTATTTGAACAGGGGATTAACTGCTGGTAAATAAGTAAACTAAATTTACTTTTTAATAAGTAAATAAGGCTTGTCTGTTCCTTTCAATAGATCTTTCATGTGTTTTAACTTGAGGGGAAGACAGAGTGAAATAGTGAAAAGGCATTTTCTGCTGGTCTGCTTGCCATCTGGATCTCTCTAGGCCTTGGCATCTGTAGGATAGGAAGGAAAAAATCAAAGTATTCCTGGAAGGAAGAAGAGGCTGCTACCTAGTAGACAAATGTGAGAAACAAACCCGGAATTGAAGAGAAGGAAAAAGGGGAAATGTGAAACTCATTTATTTAGCCTCCTAGTGTAGATTTCTTAGCATGCCCCTTAACTTTCTGTGATCTCTTTGTTTTCTTGAGTATGATGATTTTCATGCCTTCTATTCTTTTCCCCCCTCCTTTCAGTTTGATGTTCCTTCTCCACAAGCTTCCTGCATATGTCAGCATGAAACAATAGGCTCTCATTACACTTGGCTCCTTTCATCTCCTTCAGAAACTGACCTACATTTGTTCCTTTTTTTTTTTTTTTTTGTCAGCATGGAAACATTTGCCCAAATCAGTTTGTTAAAAAAAAGTAAAATAAAATATGTCCTTCATAAAATATGTCCTGGTCTATATAACTAATGGTTTTGTGTAGTCTTGTGTTTTTGCTCTGGAGGGCTTTGCAATATTTTCAGCTGAATTAGAAAAAATCTTGACAATAAAAATCATTTGTTTTGTGGTGCTACGGTACCTGGTTGGAGCTGGAGCTTTGCGCTGGCTGAATGTGATATGCTGATGGAGCACAGGAAACTGTATCTCTGTGACCATCTACTCCTGTGTCATTTCAAGATTAGCTAAAAGAACCCATACATATCACTAGAATGGCTGGAATGAGACCTCACCGCATACATGACAAAGTTTTGCTTCTTATTTGCCCTGGATTTTGTCCTCATGACTCCACAGCTGTGTCCCTTCATTTCACATTGACCAGTTGCTCGTGTGCCGACACAATAACATAGGGCAGTTGTAGCCATTTTTCCAAGTTTTCCCCCAGGAAAGAGGCAATGGACAGGCTCTAGTCTGCCTGGTGTAGCACACGAGTCTCATGTAAGCTTGGGAGACATCCTTGGTCTGGCGCCTTGGAGGAGTCCAAGCAACATTCGGGTTGATGGTCTAACTCCGAACATGGACCCTCTGCACATGCAGTCCTTTCTGGACACCTACTGCCAGCTCCATAGCACATTGCAGAAGCTACTGATGAAGTACGAAATGCTTCTGTCTGTGTTTTAAATGTAGAACTGTTTGCTCAGAACAGCTACATTTGCAAATTCTTATGCATGTGTCCAAGACCAGGGATATCAAGGAGCCAGCGTATCCCCAATGTAATAAGCAGGGAACCCACCTACGTAGCACCAAAAGAACAACCAGCCCGAAGATGCCTTTCACATGCCTTGCCAGATGTTCATAGGCCTCAACACAATTATCCCAAGCCTGTTTCTCCAAGAAAACATAACAAGAAAATGAGGCTAAAACCTGAGTGTCTATGTAAAAGCCAGCGTCCTGTCACACTGACTGCAGGCCCTAGCACACTCACCATGCAACACGGCAGATATACACAAGGTTTCACCCTACCGCTTTCGAACACCAACCCAAATAAACACAGTGTTGATGCACAAAGAACTACAATTTTGGTAATGTGGCTTGGCAAAGCAACCTGGCCAATCCATCATCTGGAAACATGTCACGTTTGACCTAGGTCTTATAAACCAGCAATTAAGCACGCTTCAACCCATCCTAGTTTGTGGGAAGGCCTATACCATAAGCATCATGCTCTTCTCCTAAAGATGGTAATTTTCCAAATACTTTTGGAGTTTTCTGCCAGTTGCTCTTAAGAAAAGCATAGTGAGTGAATATTTATAGCAGGGCGAATCCGAAGCTGCTATTCCTCAAACACTCTGGCAGCCACAGCTGCTGTGTAGGCATGTGCATGGGTTAAAGAAGGCAACTAGTTTGCCTACTCAAATGCTGAGTTTCAGGATCTCGCAGTTTGGTCTGCAAGTCACGCTCTTGGTCTAGCTAGGACAAAATAGGCCTGAGCTATTGGCCAAGCCTGAAAGTTGTTAAAATGAAACCAACATTTGCCAGGTGGCCTCTCTGTTGAACACAACCAGCTCATGGCTTGAGGGACACCCCAAAGCACTGCTGAAATAGAGGTTTCCCGTCATATCTGAGTGGGGAGCAGCAATAAGGACCCCATCAAATGCCGAGATTATGGCTTCTGACAGGCATCTCAACACCTTTTGAACAGGACCTCCAGGCAGAAGGCTGAAACCTGCCGGAAAAATTCTACCAGACCATGAACTCCACAGCCCACATGCAAGGAGCCCTTGGAGGGAAAAAGAAAGCAGTAGGAAAGGCTGTAAGCCAAAGCCCTTCTTCTAGGTCTGACCCTAGACGGGGGTCTACCAGATCCCCAAGTCCAAAAGGGGAAAATGGCTGACAAGGCCAATATTGCTGAGGACTGCAGGTGTGAGGGCAAGCTGCTGGTGCTAGGTCCCTGGTGGCTTCAAGCCTCCATCAGCATGAGCTCCAGAGACTTCTTGTCTTCCTGGCATGCCAGGGACAGGACAAGTTGAGGGAGGAGTAGAATATTAATCTTCCACTGATGGTGCTAGGAGGACTTCCCTCATTGGGCTACATTCTGCTTCAGGCACCTAAACCTCACCTAAAAATTCCTCTCGATGACCTGCCTAGCTGCCTGTTGTTGCCTATGATGTGAGAAACCTAGGGTCATGGATGCCTTTATCCTGACAGGTGAAGAGGAAGCACCATCCTCACCTTCCAGCAGAGCCAGAGATGTGGGGAGAGGCCAGCGTGCTAAGGAAGCCCTCCCAGCCCTCAGCTTTGTCCACTCTGCAGAAGACTTGTGCTTCCCGCATCACTCAGCTCCTCTGAAAAACAGCCTGTGCCTACTGGGAGGCCTAATGGAATCAAGTCTAATCTCCATTTTTTCCTCTTATGGAAGCCACATGTATTTCAAGACAGTCACCCTTCCAGCTACCCCAATAATTCCCTCCAACAGCCCCCAGGGTTAGGATAAGATTGTCACTACTCTTGCTATTGCCAGACATCTTTCAGGCCTCCTGTTGTCACCCGAGCCACAATGACACACGGGGGAGGAGGAGGACGGGTACGTAGCTGCTGGCCCCACACGGTGCTGCCAACCAGCTCCTTGCAGAAGCTGTCCCTCAAGAGCTTTCCCTTGCCCGCACCGAAGCACAAGAAGAAGTTCTCAGTTGCAGAGAAAGCGCCAGGCAGCGATGGACTGAGAGTCCCAGCATGGAGGTCTGGGGTCCCTCGGGATGGGAACAACCAGCACACAGTGCAAACTCAACCCCTACCACCATCTATCACTCCAAGATGGAGCAACCTTGGGAAAGCGATTTATCGATTAATTAATCATCATAGTAAATGCAATAAGTGGGTGTTTAGCAAAAATACACCCCCTTTTGATTGGAGAATGCACTTTGGGAGCCATATTTTGATATTTCCTGGTTTCAGTTCCCATTAAACCTGCCCAGAAAATCACCATTTAAACTTCCCAGCTCCAGTCAAAAAAAAAAAAAAAGAAGTCTCTCTTTGGAGAGACTTCAACTCTTTTTTGTTCCATTTAGGTGCACAGAAAGATGTTATATAGAAAGATGTTATATTTACCGACAAATGAGGTGGGCAAAAGGAGTTTTTAGAGACCTATATCACTGGACATATCAAAGCTTTAATGCTAACTTAGGTGGAATATGAGAGCGAAAGCAGTTTGTTCATCTCTGCAAAAGCATTACACCTGCCAGCCGGCAGCACAGAGAAGTTCAACAGAGAAATTAAGGATTTTCCTCACATGGATGACCTCGTGTCGTGTGAGAACTTCCCTGGAAGGAAGCACATTGTTCTGAGACACCCCCTGCACCACGTGGCAAGTTGTATGAGCTGTCAAATGCAGGTAGGCATCTGGCATGCTATGGGAGACTCATAGTTTGGAAAACACCCAAAGATGTAGCCCCACAGACCAACAGACCTCAAACACACATCTTTCCCCTAAAATATATAAATTTACATATATTTATATACACATATGTATAAATAAACCTGAAGTGACAGTTAGCTGAAGACCTGGTTTTCTTGATTTCTGTTCCGCCGTACACCAAAAATGAGGTAAAACAGTGTCCTGGTGAGAACCTCCCCAATCTGGCTTGTCTCCACATGCAGCAGATTTAGTGCCTCAGCCAGAAACCACAGCTCTCAATACCACTGCCCCACACCGAGCTCCTGACAAGTTCTGTAGGCTTTTTATAACTGATTAGGAGATAATTTTGGCTGGGCTTGCACGTGCATAGGTGATTTCTAATGAAAGCTTAGTGCTTTGGTATCCGATGCCAGCTACAAGATCTTTATTAACGTTTATTGATATTAGGTAACATTTCGAACTGACGGAACAAATTGTTCCTTACCCCAAAGGACTCTCATGAGCTTTAGAAATGATTTATGTTAGAGGAACCACCGTATGAACTTCACAATGACGTCTTTCCTTGCCCTAAGCCAGCGAAAGGCAGCAGGCAGACACCTCAGCACATGTACTTTCTATGTAAAAGTTATTTGCAAAAATAAACCCAGGCTGGAGTTTGGGTAAGTTCCTGGAGCTCAAGTGACTAATGACAACTTGATGGGCTTCAAGTGGAAGAAACAACATGATTTTGGAGAAATGCAGGGAGAGCTCAGGGGAGAACCATAGGCACCTCACAGGGATGTTCCTATGAATGGAGTTACCCCTATGAGACTTCCCACCAAAGCTCACACAAAATATCTGCATGAATCTGCCACCTCCAGGTATTTATTTCAGGCAACTAGGTCTTCTGGGACAAGGTTTGTGGGAATGGTTTTGCTAAGGAACGCCTTAAGGACTCATTGAAGGCTTAAATGGGTAGTAAGAAATGTGTTTGCATGTGGGACCACTGAGCAGCCTGACCATCCCTGCCTGCTAGTACTCAGACGCTCCTCATTATCTCCCCGAAGATATTGAAAGATGTGCCAACAGGTCCCCATCTTCCACGGGGAAGGAAAAAGAACATTTCCAACAGGATGTTTCTGCTCCAGATAAGGAGAGAGGGATTAGCAGGGGATCTCAACAGTACCTGGGGTGTAAAGGGAGGTTCCTATGAGTATTCACTCTAGATTCACCTCTTCTGCCTTCCGTTTGCTCTCCTCTTACCCTCCTAACCCTAACAAAAGCCAGGTTGGCTCAGCCATGGGCAAATCTCTTACAAGTCTTCAACTGGAGGCAAGAATGAGAGCGGGGCAGGTATTGAGCAAGGGAGCAAGGTGTGCATGCCCTGAGCACCTGCTCTTCTTCCTTTAAAGCCCAAACACACAAAACACTGCAAATCCATTTTTGGCAAGGGAACCATAGGCCTCAGAATCAGCAGCTGCATTTTCTTGGCTGCTGCTCTTTGTTTTTTACCCCTCTTCCTTCAGCATTTCTTTTTTTTATTATTTTTAAATTCCTTCTGTCTTCATAATAGGATTGAACTTTAACAATAAAACTTCTAACCTGCTACCTAGAACTAGATCTTTCTTTCACCGGAAGGTCATTTCACAGAATGGTTGAGGTTAGAAGGGACCTCTGGAGATCATCTAGTCCAAGCCCCTGCTCAAGCAGGGAACGTAATACCATTTAATATAATCCAAAAGTGTGACAAGCAGGGGATTTCTTTCCCCTCTCCTTTAAAAGAATATTCAGCTAGAGGGAAAAATAAGAGAAAATGTAGAAAGACTAAGTAGTGCTTCGGTTTTAACATCTGAACAGTAGTACTTTTCCCTCTGGATCCATTAAAAATGTTTATTTCATTCACTCATACAAAAATTTATGCAAAGATTTTTATGCTTTGTCAGATGAATCAAACACACACACACAAAAAAAAGCCCAGGGTTATTCTGAAGAGGCCCCAAACCCAAAGCCCCATTTCCACAGATGGAAACATCTTTTTGACCCAAGTCACTGGGAAATCCACACTCTTCCCAGAAGATACTGCTGGATCTTGAACTCCATGCCAAGCAGCCAGGGCTTCCATTTTTACAGTATTATCCAAACAGCTGGATTATAGAGAAAAAAAAATGACACAGAAAGAACAGGACAGCCCAGACCTCAGGGGCCTGTCCCTCAGATGGTGTGAATTAGCCAAGCTCCTTCAGCACAATTAGAGCCATTTACTCCCAGTGAAAAGCCACTTTAGAAAAATGGAAGACTAAAAAGCCATTATCAGGGTCCAGATTTTAAATCCCCTCCTCAACCAGATTTCCAGATGGTACAAATATGCCTGGAAAATCCAGAAAGCCTCACCAGATCTCTTAAGGCACCCAGTTGTTTGCATCAGATGACAGCTCAATGCAGAGGACCATGTGGCCTCTGTTTTAAAAATGTGGAGAAGAAAGGCCAGGGTGTTTTACTGTACTAGTACAGTGACCAGCATTGAAGCTGTGCATAATTTTAATCAACGGGCTCCCGTCACTGACACGTTCCTCTCTGCTCTTCTAGAATAGAAGACAACCAATAGATTGAGTGCAAAGACTGACAGACTTTGCAAAAAGATCTTTGTACATAAAGCTTTCAGAGACAGCACAACTCAAGACCAACCAAGCAATCAAAAAAAAAGGTACTAGAGGAAGATGTCCACATGTTTTGTGAAATGTTTTAGTTGGTGTGGATGGGTTTATTTTTCCTGCCGTGCGCTGAGCGCGGTGCCGACTGTCTCGCAGCGAGAGACCGGCTAATGCGACCCGCAGAACATCACGATCAGGGAACGGGCTCCCAACACAGGGCAGCTCATCCATCTTCAGCTGAAACCTCCCTTCCTGACCAGCCCTTTCTGCAACTCCCAGCTACTTAACTCGTCCAAGTGCCCTCCCTTCCCAAGAGCCCGCTCAGACGGACAAGACCACACAGGATCTAACCTGCGGAGCACGTGGCCTCAACAAAGCCAGCACCAGATGTCCCAGAGGATGATGCAGACAAGCAAACAAAAGCCCTGCGATGGGCAGATAAGGGACCAGCTAATCACTCACAAGCAACTCTTCACCTTCAGCCCCAGGTTTGCCTCCCTTTTTAAGGAGGATAATTCCCATTCAGTGGTAGCACTCAAGAAAAACACACCATGAAGACATCGGGAAGAACATAACAGGTTGGGAAAATTTTTTGCATACCTTCAGCCACCCAAGGAACCCCCTGGGCTCAGCAGAAAACCTGAAGTCTGGTGCCAAATTTCCCCCGAATGTCTAGGCCAATGGTGTTCCTCAGTGACCCAAACCAAGCGCTGAAGTTTCTAACCCTCCCTGGCAACTGAAGTTACTCAGTGAGCTAATAACTTTTTCAGGTCATCTCCTCCTTGGGCACTCCCATGATGCCTACTAAGCCCTTGAGCTCCACTGGCAGGTTTTAGGTCTGGAAACACAAGACTGGTGGACTTGCATCCACACCTAACGTCTCTGAAACCAGGAGTACCAAAGCCACAGCAGAGCTGCCAACTCAGCTACCCTTGGAGCATGGAAAGCCTCATCCCCCGTGACCCTTCCACAGAGATGTTCACCTTCAGATAAGCCCCACAGCAACCTCACAGCAGGGCACAAGCCTATTTACATGCTTTAGAAGATATTGGGAGATGGTTTCCCTCAAATCAAAAGGCACTTAAGGTGATGTTTATGGTTCACGCTTCCACACATTAAAAGATTTTTTTTTCCCAATGTAATCATTAATTGGTCATATATAAAGTACACAGCTTGGAATTGCAAAGTAAGTGGCACATCCCCAAGGAGAACACCCTCAAATATTTGGAAACAGACAGAGCTGCAAAATGAATGCTCAATGTCATTCAGAGCTGATAACTGTAATTCAGTGCCAGCAAACAAACAAACAAACCCTTTTGGGGTAACAATTACTGAAAGACTTTTAAATCACTGATTACAGTGGCAGTATCAGTAATGGAGAACAGCTGAATTTTTGCATGCTAGGAAGAGCTTGCTGGAGTAGCAAGGAGCAGCTTGTGTACACAGTCACAGGCAGGGACCAACACAGAGATTAAAGCGTGAAATGAAGCCGTATCACCTTAAGAATTGTTCATCTGTCCAGGAGAGCTTTCAAAATCATACAGCAGGAGAAGGAAAATCTTTGGCTGATCCTCTCTTTTCACCAGCTTTCCCCTCATCCCTGCTTTGCATCAGTCCTTGTTGAAAAGATCAACCATAAATCAGTGCCCAGTACAAATAACTTCAGAGGCAAAAGGACAAGCTCCCAACCCAAAGCAAGGGTAGAACAAGCTCCCTTACTTAAATAAAGTCGATGTCTCCAGTTCAGCTAGGCTTGAACTAGGCTTGAACTATCATCCGACAGTAGTTAGCCCTCTCTGTGAGGTTAATTTGTGACCTTATGGAGGGCAGGTGACATAGTAGGAAGCTTTTATGTTTTTATTTTTGTTTCTGGTTTGTTTTAATCTGTTTGGGGTTTTGTATGTTTGTTTCTTTTAAGGAGAGATGGGGACTCTAGACTAGTAATCTAACCTGTGAGAAAAAAAAAATCTGGAACAAGTAAATAATCCGAAAATAACCTAGAAGATCACAAGGAACTATGGACTGGCTAGCACAGATCTCTTTCCAAGAACTACTGTGAACAAACTAATACAATTTTGTTCTGTGATGGCGTAACAGCCTTACAGAAAGAGCAAGGTGTCATATGCCATGACTTGTCTTAAGAGTGTCTCATAAACAAATTAGGGAAACGTGATCCTGACGTTGTATGCCAAGTGTGAAATGACTTCCTAAAGCGGTTTCCAGAAAGACGGTCTCCACAACTCCCCGTCACAGCAGAGGGAGGAATCAGAAGTGCTCTGCAGGAGTCTGTCCCATCCCAGACACTTTTTCCTTGAGTGATCTGGCTGTGGCCCAGCAGAGAACCGCAGAACCGTTATGGTTGGAAAAGACCTTCAAGATCATTGAGTCCAACCCTAAACCGACCACCACGCTGCCTGCTAGACCATGGCCAGAAATGCCTCATCTCCACGTTTCTTGGACATTGCCAGGGACTGTCGGTTTGTTGAAGGGCAGAAGGAGCCTCTCTGCTCACCAGCCTCGGGGCCCGTTTTCTGCTCCCTCGGAGTGCAGCGTGTTTTCATGGTGCGTGCACAAAAGGCAAGCCCTGCTCCATGACGGCCCGTGGGCTCCTGGCTTCCTGGTAGCTGGAGACATAGCCCAGTCCCTCCGGGTAGATTTCCTTTGTAGAACGGGCAAGAGGTAGACTTGTGGCAAACAACATTACCCGTAAGTAATTTTCCCTTACTTTATATAAGCAAATGCCTTTGATATACAACAATCCCCGACGTGTTCAGGTTACATGCTTATTTTAAGATCTTTTGTTTACTTTATGATCTTCATAGGTCATTGACATCCCATTTAGCTCTGGTGACCCTGTTTATACAATTGCAATATACATTAAAAAGCGTTCCTTTGGATAACATTAACATTCTTGATCTTAATCCATCACATGGGCTAACAATAGCTCCGGCTCAGATGTGTACGTAACTGTTAAAAGCTTTAATGTAGACTCCAATACACATATCGAGTGGGAGAGGCCTGATCAAACAGATTGGCTTTCTTTTTTTCCATTCTAAGTGGCAGAGGATCCAGAACTATGTAAACTCCCACGAAATGCACCGCAGGACCCCTCCAGCCGCCGCTCCGAGCAATCAGTATCCCTTGAAAAGGTGGCTTTTCTTCCTCCCTCTCCTCAGCTTGTGACACGGCGTTGGAGCACTCAACCGCAGCAGATTCCAGGAGCTTTGGCTGCTCTTCCACTCGCTGGAAGGCCTCAAGGGAGCACCTACCTGGCATTTAGCAAGCTCTCCTAGCAGAGGAGCAGAGCTTCCCTCACCTCGTCCGGATGGACGCCGTTCCCTCCAACCAAGGGGTGCTCAGAGGATGGAGATCCTTGGTGTGAGCACTCAAAGTCCTACAGAAACCAACAAGTCTACAGGAAAAACAATCAGGATTGTTTTAAAACACCAAGGAAACAAATGTGGTGTCCTCGAACACTGGGACAAGGGCAGCACTTGGGTGACATGGTGGCCGCAGCAGAGAGTTGGATGTTCCTCATTAATCCAGGGCCCGGGAGTCACAACACAAGCAATACACTGTGGGAAGAATGTTGCACCATCCTTCAAATTTTTTTTCAATATTTAGGACAGAGTGTGTGAGAAGGGGCTGAATGCAAGCATAGCCATGCTTACGAGGCCTGCAGGTGCACTATGGGGCTGGCCAAGGTCTCCTCCAGTATTGGCCATCCTGGCTGTTACAGCATCACTTCTGCATTCAGGCACAGCCCTTGAGAAAGGGTCACCTCAGAAGTGAGCAAAAGTCACTTGTGGCCATAACTACGGTGGGATAATCCTTCTTTTTGCCTTTCTTTTCCTTCCCCTTTCCTCTACAGTTTCAAAAAATGACACTTTGGCCGTCCCATTAACGGCTTCTGAGCTCAGCCCAAATTTCCCAGGAGACAGGGTTCAGCTGCAGGGCGAAACGAACAACCACGAGAAGTGTCCGGTGGAGTTGCCATGGCACAGCGAGGGCAGCGAGGAAGGGGACGTGCCCCGCGAGGGGAAGGAGAGCCGGGGACACGGCGGCCGGGGCCGGGGCCAGCCCTGCGGCTGCCGGGACACCCGGCACGTCGCCGGCTCCTGGGCAACCGCAGCGACGCTTGGGCAATCCTGGGCTTAAGCAGCCTGCACAAGCTGGGGCGCCCTCAGCACCGGGCAGTGAGCAGCATCCCCGAGACAAGAGCCTGGCCCAGCAAGGCTCGGGTGTGATGATGATGCCTCTGGTTCCTTGTGTAGATTTCCATAACTGATTTACCAATTATTTGATTCCTACTTGCTTAAGTACGGAAGCCTTCCCTCTTAAGACTGACAAGTTGGTCTAATTTTGAGACCACTATCTTTGTCTCCTTTTGCCCTGATGGATTTTTCCAGATGCTAACGGAACCTTGGGTCAAGTTGCACAATATTAAAATATATATGTTTTCCAAAGCACCAGCTCCATCCCCTGCTCCATGGCCAGGCACCTATGGATAAAATCAGCTGTGTATCGAGGCAGGAGGAGGGTTTCAAAGTGAGCAAATGTTCCTCAAGATGTTTTGTTTCCTGCATGCGCTCACTGGGGACACAAAAACCACGGGAAGAGCATCGGAGTGGGCTATCACAGCAGCTCCTGGCTACTGTTTGGGATGTTTCTGTCGTTGCTGCTTTCATCTGAGCTTCTCCTTCTGCTCCTTCGCTCCTACGGGGAGCAGCATCAGGATGGCGCTGCGCTCTGCTGCTAGAATAATGAAGATGTCACTCATTTACCACCCAGACTTCGCTGCCTATGCAACGGGAGGAGGAAATGGGCTGCGAGCACGATAAGGAGCAAACCCTTGTTTGAGTACAAATATTCTCAAGAATTGCGACGGAAAAGCAGAAATTGAAGCAGGTCGTTTGGAAGCATCTTCCCACCACAGATGCTGTGGTGGCCAGGAGGGATGGCCCAGGACCGTGGCCGCAGGAGCAGGTCCTGCTCCCCTGAAGCCGGCCACGTTGGCCACCATGCTTATCCACACACCCGTCCTTTTTTGCTCTTAAAACCCTCCAGTGTTTGGGTTCAGAAAATCACCAAAGCATGTGCTTTGATCTTAGCCTGTGCTCATGGCCTTGTGGCACAGAGATATCTCCCGAGTTTAGATTTTTCCAGACTATCAGGTTGCTCTGCCAGGGAAAGCATCAGGTGCGTGAGAAACGGGATTCGCACCTGAACAGGTTCAGCCCTGGAGAAAGAGTAAATCCAAAGTCCAGCTCAAGTCAAGACGCACGCTCAAAACCAGAGACTGCTGGAGATCCCATTCCCATTCTCAGCTACAACTAGTATTAACCTGCCCACACAAGGGAAATAGCACCCGTACTAAAACCCAATGTGACCTGAGTCTCATAGGGAAGGATCCCACCCAAAATAATGCACCATTCCCCCTCTAACTGCTCCCGACGGATTAAATGAACCTCGGCATACAGCAGGTCTCCGCTGCTGTTGTTATTTTCTGTGTTACTGTTTTCTTGGATAAGATATACTTAGGGAAAACACTAGAGATCTCAATTAAGCAGCTGGGTGACTTATAAATATATATTTATGTTTGAAGCCTAAGTGGCCATTGGCTTCCCTACTGTTTTACTTAGCTAACAAAACAACTCTATCAAAGTAAGTATTATTCCAAAACCCAACTTCCTGTGCAGAATGCTCCCATGTGCTCCATCAGTCTGGCTCTCTGATGAACTACATCGTTTCTTATAAACTGTCCATGGCCCATAAATTTCCAAGCATAAAGGCTATTACTGTGCTGTGCAAATCTGCTGAGAATTTTATCCTTATAACTTCATTTCATTCGATTGCAAATGAGTTTGGTAAGAAAGTTAATCTGCAAACTTTTATTTTTTTTCCCCTCTCCTCTGCTTTTTGGTTAGCGCCACTTACCTGATTTAGTCTTGACGTAGGTTTTGTTTTGGCTGATTTTTGGACTGCCTCTGTCTCCCATCTTAAGCTCCGGAAAAATCTTCCCCAATATCCCTTTCACCAAAAGCTTCAGAATAAAATTCAGAATAAATGATCCAAGGAAACAGAGCCAGTTGTTCTGGGGAGGGGGCTGCAAATCTACAGAGCCTCGTGGTGTAGACAGGAGGCCCTTGCTTATATTCAGGTATTGGGAATAAAAACGCCAGGCCCCTTCTTGGCCCTAATCGGAGTATAGCAGGAATTCAAGGAGTATAGAAGGAAATCAAGGAGTATAGCAGGAAATCAAGGACTTTTCTGTGCACGCACATGAAACCTCTCCTGCCTGTTTTGCTGCCTTTGGCTCCCGCAATTCCCTGTTCACAGGAGGGCTCCCGTTGTCACCCGGTGCAGACAGATCTGCAAACAAACGCTCGTCTCCCCGCCACCAAGCAGGGAAATGCCGGGATTTTGCCATCGGGAGGCTGTGGCTTCCGCTGGCTTCGTTCCCATTTCCATAACAATACAAATTAGACTTGCTCAAGGCCATTGGAGAGGTAGGGGGAAAAAAAAAAGAAAGATGAAATTAGCCATAACTCTCATGGCTTTCTCCCCCTCGGCCCCCAAAGCAGTCAATCACAAGCAATAAAGAGAAAAAAAAATACTGGGAATAGGGACGTTTTGTTATCTTGATTCTGGAGACTTCTCAACTACCTTGTCCTAATTTCATTATGTTCAAGTTGAAGGGATTTTATTGATAGATACCCCAGGAAATATGACTTGGAAACAACGTGCTACCTTGGGATATCAGCAGGCATTTGACACTGGAGGACTAAAACAAAAACAGATGTTTTAGGAAATAAGCAGCTTGAATATATCACTCATAAACCAATTAAAAGTTTCTGCAGCAAGATGACATTTCCCATGAAGCAAGTGATGGGAGTAAACGCAAATCAGTTGGCTGTGAGCAATTCCCAACCCCAGATCTTTTATTATATTTATTTTTATTTATTTATTGCTGCTTTCAGAATGATGCTTGTGTTTTTTTTTTTTTTTTTAAGTGATAAAGAAGCGGTCTCACCTTGTCATTCTCTGACCCAGAATCTGTCTTTTCACCTTCACACTTCCATTCATTGCTCATTAAGCAAACAGCGAGATATTCCCACTATTGTTGGGCTCTTTGGCAGAGCCGCAGCAATTTCATGTCCAAGTGCACTCCAAATTAAGGCATTCACGTTGTTTCTGTTTGTTGCAGGTATTTAGTCAAAAATAGTTTGGAGATTCTTAAGAGTATGGAAAAATGGAAGGGTATTTTCTAGCTTATTTGAAGCTTTTAAAAATTCCATCCCTTATTGCCGTCTTTTTTTCCCAGGATACTGCTTTTTTTTTTTCCTTTTGCAGACCCAAGCAGAAATATCTAAGCACATGCTTAACTTTAAGCATTAAAAAGTCAATGGGATTTAAGCATGTGTTTAAAGGCAAACATATGCTTTAGAGCTCTGCTGAATAGGAATGGTTTATTGAATCAAGGCTATAGACAGGTTAATAAAATGGGTTAATATATGCAATCTGGAAACAAAAATTAAACAATATGTTTCTGGAATATTAGCGTTATAAGCACTGCCTCATTCTAGCTCGGTTCTCTAAATTACTATTGGATTTGTAATGTCCTTGACGCTGTCTATCTCTCACTTCTTGAAGAAATGCAGATTATTGTACTAGATTATAATCAGCTGGCTAATGTACAGCTCTAAGCTTATGATTTTATCCAGAGCAATTCTGAGCAACACGGTCTTACTTCAAAAGGAGCTTTTTCACCAAAATTCATTTAGAAAGAAAACCTACAAAACGTCTTCTCTTCCACAGTCGCATTTCCATAATTCTCCTTGAATAAAAATCCACCTGATTTGAATAAGATGCAAAAAAAAACCTGTTGTTTTTTGATATTTACTCTAGAATTAGCTCCACAAAGGTACTTATTATATCAAAAAAAGATAAGCGCTTATACTCTCATCAAAGGTCTCCTTCAAATAGATTGTAAAATCCATTGTGAATATTTAAGCCAAGAGTAATAACGCGGTGTCATATACGCACGCAGAATAATGCAATAACACTCTGCATTTTGACATCTGCCCAGGCAGATGTTTAGAAAGAAGTTCTTCAGATTCCTTCTTCCTTTCTTTTTTTTTTTTTTTTTTTTTTTAATATAGTTGCATGGAAAAAAATCTGGGAATCATCTTTTATATTGAAGCTACTTAGTACAATTTAACTGTCAACAGTTTAATTAATTTAAATGTAGACTTGCAGTGGAAGCCAACAACTCACATGAGCCTTCCACAAAAACCAGCAAAAGAGGAAAAAAAACACTTGCCAAATTTAGCCAGAGGCATGCTGACATTGCTAAATATAGAGCTACTTTTATAGGATGAGCACGGTAATTTTTTTTTAATTATACAATTTACCTAAGTGCCTTTCCGTGGCTATGGCATCACCTCTGACACAGGCTCTCTTTCACATTGCCAATTGACAGGGGTTTTGCTGTGCGATCCATTCGGAGGGCATCTGCTGATTATTTATATGTTTTGTCAGCAGTAACACTGCTGATAAATATCAACATATATATTTACTTAAAGTAGTTGCAGAGCGATCCTTTTAGAGCTCCACATGTCTTGTGAGTTCTGCGTTTCAGATTCATGTTGAAACGTGCACATTACCACATGCTGACTGCCAAATTCATTATAATGTAGATCATGTTTTAGTGATAGTCCTTTAAACAAAGTTAGTTTGATTTTTAAGTGCTTGCTGGTTAGCTTATTTATTATGAAGATTTGTCAGGCAGCACAGTTAAGTTAATCAGTAACCAATAAAAGATTTAAGTTCGCAGATATAAACCGGTTGATTTATTACTCAGAAAGGTTTTTGGCTTCCCAACAGGAACTCATGAAAACATGTTGTTATGGTTACTTTGCAAACCGATACCTTTTTATACCCTACTAATACACAGGAATCTGAGAGAAGAACCTACATTTTCCGTGTTTACTTTTGCCGGGCCTTGGGTAGAGGAGACAGAACCGGCTTTGTTCGGAAATCCAAGCGCGGCCTCTGTGCTCGGCTTCGCTTGTCACACCAGAGGAGCCAGGTCGCTTCTCACGTGTCACTTCCTCGCTGACAATTTTGGTGTTTTTAAACAAAAAAACAAGTGGCGACACGGTTTGGAAAGCCAAGGGGCCCCAAGGACATGGCCATCGTCAAGGGGAAGGTGGCCATGGCTGGTGGAGTTAAATTCGGCTATGAACGGCCCTGCTCTGATTTTCCGCGTCCTGTTGAACACGTTGTCCGACCTACCGTCTTGGTAGGTGCTCTGCACAAGAGGCGGAGAGGGTGAGGAGATCCCAGCAGCTTCCCTGGATGGGCCTCGGGAGGGAGGAGGTGATGCCAAACACAGACTAATTAGCAGCTCTGCGGCACATAGAGATCATCAAATGACCACCGATCAGGCGTGTACAAGGTTAAACGTGCCCAACATCAAGGCCTCCTGATGACATCATCATAGTCGTCAAACTCATTTTCCAAATCCCCTTTGGTTTAGCCAAATCCCGTTCCATTTTTCCAAAGTCCCTTTCTGCGGGTCTCCCTTCTTCATTTATACACCTGCAAGTGTACATACAAATATATATAATTTCACCCACCTAGAACATATACATATATATATACATATATATTTATGAATGACAGCCAGGCAGGAGGAAGGTGAGCGCGATGCGCTCCCAGCTACAGGACTACCAAGGGGCACAGCAAGAGGGCAGAGGATACAGCTTGGCACACACAACAGCCAGATGCCAGCTCTTTTTTCCCCCCTTTTCCCCCTTTTTCTTCTTTTGTTTGGCAGAGGAGCCCCAGCCCAAAGGCTCCAGCAAACCCCTGCAGCCCCCGCAGCCGGTGGCCACCACCCGTGACACAGAGCTAAGGACCCTGGTGTGGGAGCTCCGGCCAAACCCAAGCCCCTGGGTGCACTTGGGTGCATTCGGAGCCGGCGCTCTCCCTCGGGATGCGGCTCACACTGAATTTGGGGCCACATTTCTGTCTAAAGCTGCCCCGCGTGGGGCTTTGGCAGCTGGGTGGCTGCTCCGTGCCTCTGGCCGGCCACATGCTACGCAGCGCTTCTTTAATGTCCCCTTCAGAGGCTGCCTAAAGAGCTTCCGCATCCACTCGCCTGCGCTCACATGTGGCCCTTTGAAAGAGCTGGGTGGAAATCACAGGGCCAATATATCTTTGAGATGAAACAATGACATTTATAGGTCATTGTAATCCATGCATTAATTAATTTTATTCCCAGCCTTCCATATGATCCATATGATGTCTCTTCAGTGCTAAATTTGGCCTGGGGAGCTCGATTTTCATAAAAAAAAAAAAAAGAAAAAAAAAAGAAAGAAAAGAAAAAAGATAAGTTTCAAAACTTGCTTTGCAAGCCAGTTGCTCATCCACTAAAGAGCCGGAGAAGCTCAGGAAGCGACTCGGGCTCCCACGGTGAGCATAGTCAGCTGATTTGTCAGTAAAAATCCTCATAAACCCCTTCAAATACATATTTCACTAAATACACAAAGGCAGGTAGGACTTTCCAAAGCTGCACGTCAGGAAACATAATAAACAGGACTGGCTCATTCAAGTACAGGATGACAGAGGATTGCTGTTTGGTAGCCTGAAGGCACCGCAATGCAATCGTGAGACAAACCCCATTTCACAGGGGTTTCTGAGCTTTGCAGAGCGCTGGGGCTCTCGCTGCACATCGCAACACGTCCTCCTACCTGCTTCTTGCCCTCTAGTGCACTGCTCTTAAGTAAATGCACCTCTTCTGTTTGGAGGAAAGCAGTCAAGCTGCAAAACAATATTTCTGTGTGTTTCCAGATTTTTGTTGACAACAAAATCCAACAATCCAATGCTTTTCTTATTCAGTTCAGTCTCTCACTCTCATACACACGTATATGTAAGTGAGAGAGACACTAGATTAAGCTATATGCATGTGTACATGTATTTATCTATATGTATGGGAAAAATACACTCTCTCGCTAGACACACGTGTATATAATATTTAAAGTTAAAAGAAAGAGTCAACTGGCTTGGTTAGAGGCTATTTACCCTGTTAAAGGAAGTATAAAGGGCCAGATCCTCACTTGATGTGAGGAAAGTGCCCTTATTTAGGGCACCTGATGCATCTAATGCAGGGAGTTTTGGGGAAAAGTGTGGCACAAAATCAGACTTCTGCAGAAAAATATCAAGCATGGACAGGTCTAGATATACCACCCTGCCCTAACCATGGTTAGGAAGAAAATCTCCCTTCTGCTCTCTGATCTGATCATCTATCTGCGTAATGGGGGTCTTATCTCGCTGGAAGAGAAGACAGGTGAAATGTTAATGCCCTGAGAAACAAAATAGCCAGTGTTTGACCATAATTTCAACAGCAGGAAGTTGACAACAGTGCGGGCCACTGTCACGGCCAGCATCGGGACCTGCTAGGTTTGCCCTCCGTCTCCGTTTCAAAATTACCGCTCCGTATTCCTGCTTTCTTAAATTAATCCATTGACACTACAAAGTGAAGGGCTGGGAGTGAAGGACAATACTCAGGAGGGCCTCTGGGCTGTTCCTTTGGATTATAGGGATCTCATTTCAGTAATTTAAAGCAAGCTCAGTTGTGTCGAAGGCTCCATCCAGCCTATAAACACCGGGTCCGGTGAGCCCGGCAGCGTGCCATGGGGGAACAGGGCTCCAAAGGGAAAACAAACAGCTCCAGGTAACTCCTCCAAAGGCCTTTTTTCACCTAACCATAAAGGCAATGCCAAGGCTCTTGGCTCATGCATACTATAGGACACGGCAAAGTTTTTTGCTCCTCATACACCTCGATTTTGTGTGTGATCTCACTCCCTCAGTAATGAGATTTCTGTGCTAGAGAAGCCAGGATTCAGCAGAGCAGCCAGGGATGGGGAAAATGGGCAAGGGGGTAAGTAATAAATCACTTCTTCAATGATGTTTACTGTGTTATTGCAACTCCACGCCATTTATGCTTGAACTTATCTATCACGCTGATGTGTGAAAAAGGGAAGAACTAGCCCAGTGCAGCTAAACTGCATAGTTCACTTTCCTACACCCCTGTAGGGCCAAGCTGCCTTGGAAGCAATCTCTCACTAAACCCCTCTCTGCTCTCCACTAAGAGGAATTCTTTGAGCCCCCTGTGTCTCCAGCTTGGGGTTTCATCCCTGAAAGGCTTATGGACACCACTGGACACTACTGTGCCCATTGCATCTGGAACTGAGATGTGAGATAACCCAAGGCTTTGCTCCTGGAAAAAAAAAGTCAAGAGCAAAGTCAGCAACCCCCGGAAAGCATGGCCGGAGCGGCTCCATTCCAGCTTTCCTGGTTTCACAAGGAGAAGAGTGTTGCTTATTACTAATTAACACCATTTGTTCACCACCTGGGTGAAGCTGCTAGTTCATAGAGGTGGCCTAAAGAAGTAAAATAAATAAATAAATAAATAAATAAATAAATAAATAAATAATAAGTGGAGCTGTTGCCTGTTATTGTTCTTGAAAGGCTTTTTGAATGGAAGTGGCTGAATGGTATTTAAACCTAGAGGCTGACACAGAAGGACCAAGGGCTTGAGGTGGAACCACCCGCGTGCAGAAAGCCGGCGCTTCCCGGGCACGCCGGTGACGCGCTGGGGAACGGTGGCTCCAAGAGCTTCGCAGGGCTCGGCCACACAGCAGACATCCGTGCGGATGAGGAGAATTCCCACCGCGCTAGCTGGGCTGGAGCGTTTCTGTGAGGGATCCGCACGCCGGCGCCGCGGGGGAGACGCTCGCGGAGACCCGGGAGAGACGTCCCCTCCACGGAGGGATTTCGCGGCGGCCAGCGCTGCTCCTGCCTGCCCCAGCAAAGCACTTCATGCCGCCCCGCTATTCGCCATTCCCAAAGCCACAGAGAAACCCAGGGGCTCTTTTTCTTTTCTGAGTTTTCTTCTTTCTTTCTGTCGTTCCTCTCTTCTTTCTTCTCATCTCCCCTTCTTTTTTTTTTCTATTTTCCTTGTGTTTTTTCCTTTCTCATTTTCTTTCTTTCTCTTTTCCTTTCCTATTCTTCTATTCCTTACCTTCTTTCTCTTCTTTCTTTTCTTTCTCTTCTTTATTTCCATCTTGAACCAGCTTTCCAGTTCAGGAAAAAGGCAAACGCACCCTCAAAAACACCAAGATCTGAGAAATCCAAAAGTCCCAAAAAAAAACAATATCTCTGACCTGCCAGGCACTTGCACAAGTGCAACCCACTGAGGAAAGGGCTAAGATGTGCCAGACTTTGTAAAGCAAAAGCTGCTTTTAATCAAAAACTCCTCACGTTGCGGCAGTGGAGCAGCCCTGCATGGGATCGGGGCTGTCTGGGCCAAGGGGATGGAGCAGGGACATTGGCATCCCAGGTGACCACGCGGCATCTGCACGGACATCCCGTGATCCAGTGACCAAGCGATGCCACCAATGTGACCCAAAGTGAAAGCCGGGTCCAAAGTCAGGCTCGGCCTCCCCGGCACCTTCCTAATTTGGGAGTCCCCAATCACTACTGTCAAGGGCAACGCTTTGCAACAGGAGAAGGCCGCGAGCCCGGGAACTAATTTGCCAGGCGGGAGGTTTCGAGGCCAGCAAGGGAGACGTGGGGTCCCCTGGTTAACAGGATGCTTTGGTTACCTCTGCTCTGGGCTGGAGGAATTAGAGAAAAGGGAAACGCAGAGCCACAGGACTGCACGAGGCCACGGTCCCTGTTTTGGCTGCAGCACCTCGGGCCAAAGAGGGGCCCAGGATTGAGCAGAGGGGCAGGAGGAGATCACTGAGCTCACCCGGACCAGCTTTCTGCCACCAAAATCCCATCGGGAAGCAGACCTTGCCCTAGGGAGGAAGCCCCGAGCATCCTCCATGGGGAAACTGAGGCATCCGCGCAGGGCAGCGGCGCCGCGGGGCGAGCAGCCCGCTCCGTGAGGAGCCGCCTCTCCAAGACCCCCTGGAAGCAGCGGGGACCTCGGGGTGGCCGTCCCCAAAGCCGCGGGGCCCTCGGGGTCCGCTGGCCCCCGGGCGCCCTAGGTAGCCCCGCGAGCGAGCAAGGTGGCTGCAGCCGGCCGGGCGGCCATTAGCACATCAAAGGGCATTGAAAAGGGAAGTATGCTGTTAATTTACTCTGTCAAAAGGCAGTGACAAACTGCGGGGGTTTTGTCCTTTATCTTCATGCAGGGCACCGGCGGGGGGGGGCGGGGAGCGCGGCTTTCTGAGCGCAGGAGCCTTTGCGGGGGGTTTCCGACCATGGGAAAAAGCCTCTGGCAGGAGCCTGGAGCCGCGGGGATGCTGCGAGTCAGTGGGAAGGGAAGGGAAGGGGAGCGGGTGGGATCCGCCCTGGAAAGGGCGGTGGGACACACGAGCACCTGGCCGCGCACGCTGCCCGCGGCCTCGGGGCGCTAGGAGCAGCGCGGGGCTGGGATTCAGCCCCGAGCTCCCGTCGGGCCGGAGCTCCGACCCATCCTTCATCCCCCCACAAAGGGGCTGCCGAGCCTGCCGCCCCCGGCCCGCTCCAACCCCTTCCCGCACGGCCCCTCGCCCAAACACTCACTCCGGTTTCCGCACGGCGCTCGGGAGAAGCTGCTGCGGGAGCCCCGGGGCTGCTGCTCCCCGGGGCTGCTGCTCCCCGGGGCTGCTCTCCGCTCCTCCACGCAGCCCCAGGAGCCGGCGGCCCCCTGGTTACTGCGGGAGTTAATGCGGAGCAGCGGCTGAGGGCAAATCCCGGCGCTGCTCCGGGAGCGCGCAGAGCATCTTCACCTGCGCTCCCGGCCCGGCCTCCCGGAGCGGGGCTCTGGGAGGGCACGGGAGGCTCTGAGAGCCCCTAAACCCGCGCAAGGCGCAGGATCCCCCGAGCAGACCCGGCCTTACAAACGCGCTCCCCGGAGCCGCGTGGCGGGACGGGGGCGCCAGCCCGAACCCCTCCTGCCCCGGCAGCTGCAAAACGGAGCGCGGGACCTTGTTGCTCCCTCCTGCAGAAGCAGAGAGGAGCCTGCAAGCCCACGCAGCCCCGTGCAATGCCGAACACGCGGGGGGCAAAGCAAAGTAATAATAATAAAGTTGGGTCTGAGAAGAACAGATTTATTTCCACCTCGCAGGTGGATGCAAGAGTTAACAGAGCGGCTTCAGCATCTGCTCCTGTGAGCTTGCACTGCCGCTGCTAGCGCCAGCATCGATTTTACGTGGGCAGCGGTCCCGCAAAGCCCCGCTCAGGTGACTGCCCCGTTGTCACAGGAGTTTTAACAACCCCCCTTTCAGCCTCCCTTGAGCTATCTCAAACTTCAGCTATCTAAAACACACAGTCTCTTGCAGAAGCTGGGGCAGAACGTCTCCCACCCCGCTAACAGCGCTTTGCTAAGCTTCGCACAACTGCTAAAACAGCCCTAACTTTTAGACTGCTAAATGCACTCGCTGCCCGTCAGTGAACTTGATTCAGGGTAGCACAAAACCTGTGTTTAAATCACTATCCACTTGGGTCGGATATCACAGGTTCGGATGAGCAGGACTGAATCTGCACAGTCTGGTTCTCCCTTGCAAACACTTTGCTGGAAAAAGAAACAAAAAAGAGAGAGAGAAAAAAAAGAGAGAGAGAAAAAAAGAGAGAAAAAAAGAGGGAAAGAGGCCCCAGTGATTATGCATTACTTCGAAATTGAAATAGATCGAAGAGACTGTAATAAATATAAGCCAGAAAAAAAATATAAAGAATGTGTGGGAATGCCTATACTTTATCTCAACCTTTCTTAGTAAAATAACTTCTTTATGGTGTAATCAAAAATGGAAAGCCAGCACCTAACTAAATTAAGTGCTGCAAACATTAATAATGGTTAAAATTACCATTCAATTTATTTTTGTATTGGATGATCTTCAAAGTTGCAGCTTGAGAACTGCGGAAACCTTTCAGGGAATGTTTCTCCAACTGGGATACTTCAGAGAAGCGAACATTAGCTTGGATTTTTACATCTAAAAAAATCCTTAGTGAAAGGAAATAGATGTATTAAAAAAAAAAGAATGAAAGAAAGAAAAAAAAAAAAAAGAAAAACTTTAAAAGTTCCCCTGATAGTTACAGATGGTTTAATCTTTGGAACCTATTATGTGTTCATTTTCCCTTCAGCATTAATTATACATAATTACCACCACTTTGCCCATACCCTTTCAAAAACGAAATCTGTTTACATTTTCCGCATATGCTACATAAATGTAAGATTTTTTTAACTTTTTTTTTCCCAAGAAATGGGGTGACTGGAGGAGCGAGGACCCAGTGTGAAGAAAAAGACTTTTTAAGAAGAAGGAAAAAAAACCCCTTTAATATAGCTTAATTACTTGGCGACTCTGGAAGCAATTAGGCGATGGGGCTTTGAAGTGAGGCAGAGGAGCGGCGGAGCCGGGAGCGGCCGAGCGGGGGTCCCGGCTCCGCGGCCGCGCTCCCGGC
Source organism: Nothoprocta pentlandii (assembly GCA_013398315.1). Classification (NCBI taxonomy): domain Eukaryota; kingdom Metazoa; phylum Chordata; class Aves; order Tinamiformes; family Tinamidae; genus Nothoprocta; species Nothoprocta pentlandii. The sequence continues at coordinate 164 of VZSG01000478.1, read as the reverse complement.
CGCGCTCCCGGCTCCGCGGCCGCGGGAATTCCGCGGCAGCTGCTCCGGCCAGAGCTGAACGTGGCGCTCCCGGGAAAGGCGGAGGGGGAAGACGGGGCTCGCTGCGCAACCTCATATTCACCCTGCGCGCAAGGCACCGACTTGCATGGCTATATTCTCACCCA
>VZSG01000477.1:616752-642677 GCA_013398315.1 Nothoprocta pentlandii | reverse complement strand
TTTTCCAAATATTAGCTAACAAAAAGGCTGGGAAGTTTTCACTTCCACTTCCCCTTCCCCATCCCCTTCCCCTTTTCTTCTCCTTTAACCCCCTTCTCCTCTTTTTCCCTTTTTCTTTCCATTTCCCTTCCCTTCCCTTTTTTTTTTCCTTCCCTTCCCTTGTCTTTTTTAGAGAAAGGCTGTACAACCCTGTAGAACCTTTACTAGGAGCCTTTACTAACAAAACAGGAGAATGTTCCAGTGATTATCTGCCATCTGTTGGTTTCAGTGCTTCAATTGCTTCAGAAAACTCGGGGGAAAAAAAAAAAAAAAAAAAAAAAAAAAAAAAAAAAAAAAAAAGAAAAGCTCTTTCTCTGTAGAGGGTTAATGTACATTCAAAGGTAACTTCAGCACGGCAAGTGCCCAGCTAATCCCCTTAGCATACAGGGACAAGGCTGCCACCAACTCTAATTGATTCTGAAATGAATCTGTATAGAAAATTAGAAGGTTTGGATTCTCATCTGAGCTTCAATAAAGAGCCAGGATGTAAGCCTGACAGCTGAATAGATTCAGAAATGAAAATCTGATAAGCGGCTTAAAATTGTACTTAAGTCCAGAAATGATTTCAATGCTCTTGTTAATGGCACATTGTATATTGTCACCTAGTTAATTATCTCTAAAGATGAGTTCTTGCAGAGGAGAAGATACGCCAGCCTTTCACAGCCTTTCCTCATCACATATTTATTAAATTCCAACCTTCTCGCCAGTAGCTGGAAGGCAGAAAGAAAGGATTAGGCGACTGGAGTTCCTCTGTGACTGTCAGTTCACTGTGCCAAACTTCAAATATGAACTGTTGCATGTACTGTCACAGACATTTCCTTTACATCTTAATTTGCAAATGAGAAGCTGACATTTGTTATGCCTTGTATTTGCACACATGAAAAGCAAATACTGTCACTGCTGGCTATTTTGTTTATCCCTTTGCAGATAGTATATGGCCTATTATAAATTTTCTTCAGATTCTCTCCTCTCTCTTTTTTTTTTTTTCTTTTGCTAGCGGAGATAGTCATGGAGCTGCATGTCCTCATATTTTATTCAGGAAGTCTATCTGCAGTTTATGAAGCGTGCCCTGCATGCAGGAGCTATTTAAAACAGTATCTTTAAGTCTATTTTTACTTTGCTGTTTTGCAGCTTTTTGATGGATACTCCTACTTGGTATATGTTTCATATAGATGAGTTGATGAATATATGTGGGTGTACAGTATCCCTCTCTGTGTGTTTCTAATGTGTTTATTTGCCTATCTGCATTCACATTAGTAGTACAGAGGTAAAAGGGTAGAGCTTGAGGTAAAGACAACTGCTCCATCGTATTACCATAACTTATCTTCAGACATAAACTGGAGAAGATATGAAGATAGAAGACATGAAGGAGAAATGAAATGCTCATTAGAGGAAGATGTTACCAGAGAAATAAATGATCAGAGACTACATGGTAGCTAGATAGAGTCATCATCTCAAAGAAGTAATACCTGTAAGAATTCCACTTTTGATATTAATAACAACTTGTGGTATATTTATCTATAAGGTTGACCTTATCTTTCTTCACTGAGTTCAAGCAGAGCATTTTAAAACACTAGATGTCCTCAGCATAGAGAACTTCTTGGGAAATCATCAAGTCCTTTCTATTTACATTTCTGCTTCTTAATTTAGACAGGATTTTTAAAAATTGATTTAAGTCGAATGGCTGTTGCAGTAAGGTGAAGAGTTAGTAAGTTTAATTCTCTCTTCCAGCATACACCTCTTGCCTGACATCACACAAGATGATAAAATGCTATTTTTCTCAGTCTTCAAATATACTTAAGAGCTGTCCCTAAAGCAACATATCTTGCCATGCATTGTGAATATAAACTAAATAGAAAATAGAAGACTCAAGACTACTGTCTTCTCGTGTCACATGTTAATAATATTAATGTGAAGTATTTTGACACCACTTCGTAGTCAGTTTGGAAATACTGACATATATCTGAGATTTCATCTTTCTTGTAAAGCTGTTTTTTCTCCCCACTATGTCTTTTTCAAGAGAAGTGCAGAAGTGGCAGGCAGTAATATTCTGGACTGAATGAATATAAAATGCAGCTGAAAGGCACATTTCTAATTAAACATTATTCATGGAGCATAGTCAAAGACCAAGAAAAAGTCCATAGAAATACTATTATTGACTTTAATGAGCTTTGGACTGGGACCTAAGCAAAACTGCTGCATACAGAAATATTTCTCATACAAACAGGTTTCACATCAGCTTGTAAAGTGCTTGGAGATCTTGGGAATATCAAGAAAAACTCTATGAGAATTTTTATCAAATTGTCTCCAGAGGTACCCATTAACCCTGACAATTTTTTTTTTTCATTTTCTTAAGACTATATCTGTGTTAACTAAAAAAAAAATCCTTGCAGTACCCCATAAGGTAAGATGACACTATTTTATGCCTAAATTTTATTGTTTAAATTTGCCAATAGTGTCTTTTTAAAAAGCATAAAAAATATGCTTAATATCTATGTCAAGTGGTATAAGAAAAAAAAAAAAAGAGGAAAAAGTTCATGCTGCTTAGATGTTCATACACACATACATTCAATAATTTAATGAATACTGGTATAAACCAGTGGAAGTCAAATGACTATATACAAATTTAAAGTAGTTATATTTAAGATTATCCTAGGATATGACATACACTTGCAGATTGGCTGATGTTGTCCAGCATCCATGCTATGTGCCAAATCACTTTGTTCTAGTAAGTTCTTATACATGACCACTAATGATCTCTCTAGTTCATTGCATATAACCCCGGAATGTGAAATCTATAGCATTGTAACAGGCACTAATTACATTAATTGAAAAAAAAAAAAAGAAAAAGAAAAACAGTTTGCAATACGCAGCTGTATGCACAACTCAAACTGGGAAAACAGAAGCCAGTGTCCTATGAGATTCTGCCTGTAAGCACACTCCCTTCTCCTACCAAAGTTGCTTAACCTGTGGCAGAAGATAAGTGAGTAAATAAGTAAGGAAGAGCTCTTGGATTAGAGAAAATAGGGGAAATGGCTCTGTAGCATATTTCTCATGGAAAGGATTAGCTTTTGGACAAAATTTCTGCATTTGCTGAACTTGAATTAGGCTTTTCATTTGAGGGGATAGAAAGCATAGACATGTTACTTTCTAGCCTGTACAGGAAGAAGGGTCTCACTTCTTAACACTGCTCCAAAGACAGTCTATGCATATATCCAAGAAAGAAAGGCCCATTTATGTATTTTGTCCAATGATCATTTGATTTGGAACTCTTTATCTTTTATGCAGGAGTCAGTAGAGATTTAACTGGCTGGAAGGAGGTTGTTTTCATTTCTGCCTTCTGGTAGTTTAATGATCCTTTACTTCTGTCATTCATTCATCCATCTATTTGTCTGTCTGTCCATCTACCTATCTATCTACCTACCATATTGCTATCTATTCTAATGATGTATCATGATAGTGTAAACACATCTCAAAAGTGTTCTCTTAGGAGTGAAATAAATACCTAGTCTAAAAACAGAAGAGTTACTCTGTGCTGTCAAAGCAATAGCAGTTATAGATATATGCAAAAACAGAGCTCTCTTTACAAATGGTGAGTTAGACATGCATGGACTCAAGAAAGTAAGACATCACAGTCATGGACTTAGTACATGAATTACATTTTCATATGAAAGACTTTTTATGAACCTAAATTTCTGATTCTCCAAAGAAAATCTTTCAGGCTAATGTACCTCCATGGGGTTTCAGGAATGTTTCTTCACAGACTCCTTGTAGGACTGTAACTCTACACACAGTATTTCAGGATTTAATTCTCTTATTGCAGGTATTACAGAAAAAAAAAAAAAAAAAAAAAAAAAAAAAAAAAAAAAAAAAAAAAAAAAAAAAAAAAAAAAAAAAAAAAAAAAAAAAAAAAAAAGGTATGTTGTAGGAAGATACTGAAAAAAAAATCAAGAAGGATTTTTTTTGTATGCCTAAAGGTGGCAAAGGGCAATAAGAATTGGAGCTTTTGTGTTTGATGCTTAGGAGATCATTTAAAAATCCTTGGTTTTGAGCAAAGCCACAACTGAGCTCTTTCAGGATAACTGCTAGTCCCATCTGTTTGGCAAAAATCTTTCCTATCTCCCTCTTGCTGTCTCTCTCCCTCTCTTCGTCTCCTGTTCTGTTCAGTTTCCACAGATAGCCTCCAGGTTTCGTGTCAAGCAGCAGCTTCTGACAATATTTCAAAAGGCTATTTGTATCAAACACAATCCTTGAAAAGGCCAAGGAGTAAGTTTAAGGTTTCTTTTTTTTTTGGACAGTGTCAAAAATATGTCCAAATGAATGCTACAGAAAATGTCTGTGACTTGCATTTGTGGGACAATCTGCTCATCAGGTCTTTTTCTCATCTTTACAGCAAAGAAGAATGTACATACCAGCTTTTTGCATCATATGCAAATGCTTCCAGGTCTCAGTGGTGGCAGGATGCAGTCACATCCTTCTGTGACTGTCTTTGAGGTTTTTTATTTCAATACTGTATGAAAAAATAGAACTTTTTTTCATATATACTACATCACACAAGTTGATAGTAGGTTTATGAGTAACTAAAATTGATAACTTCATGTTCTGAGAATTTTTCAATACATACAGTATGTAACAACAAATACTAGGTGAGGTAGCTGGAGCGAAAAATGAAACAGTATTCCTACTGTTTTTTTTTTTTTCTTTTCATTTTTACTCATATATTATTTGTATTTGTATTTGTATTATCTCACTATGTGGAAAAGGTTACTACACCAAAGGCTACTATAAGGAACTCCATTGAATTTAAAATAATAAAAATAAGTGAGTGATCACGAAAAAAACAAAAGACAAGACAGGAACTGTGTGGTCGCTGATAAAAATGGAAAGAGGGAGTTTACTGACGTGTTATCTGGGTGATGAAGAGTTTACCTAATCTTACACTCAAATAGAATTGGTCAGATTTTTATTTACAATTAGAAGACTGGGTCCTATAGTGCAAGTAGAGTTTTCTCAGTACTGAAAAGGGAATTTATATAATAAGAACAACAAAAATTTTTGAGAGATTATATGGTACAAAGCAGAAATTATCAAGGAGTAAGAAATTTTGTGCTTATACGAGTAAAAATACAAATTATAAGTTTTTACATATTTACTGTTGCATGTTTTTAAAATATTTTCTCTTTGTTTTGCATTTTTTAAAATTATTTTATCTTTCTCTTTTGCTCCTATGACCCAATATAAAAATGTTGCCTGATACACATCCTCAGCTGTGGTTGTGATGTACCACAGAGCATAGTCCCCAACAACTACTGGAGCAACTGTTGCTGCAATATCAGAGGCTTTAATGCTGACAGAATTTCAGGAGGAGGATGCAACTCTGCTTGTCTCAGGCTGCAAGGAGTACCTGGGATTTCTCTCTTCATCTCTAGTGTTGATGGTTTCTTGAACCTGTGTACAGTAATCAAGGAGCTGTACTGCCAAGTCAAGGGGCTCCAGGTGGACATCAGAAGACTGTGCAGAATGAGAGATGATAAGATTGTCTGTATCTTCTCTGAGATTCTGTAGCTTCTGGAGCCCAAACATCCAATGGTATCATAGGCTCTGACAGAACTGATGCCTGTCAGTTCTGAAAGTGAAAACTACCATGGTGGTAACGGCTGGAAGCTCATGACTTCAGGCGCCAAGAGAAAAACTCCTGCTCATCTAGAGTACTAAAAACTTCAGATTAGGTTCGCCGTCATTATAGATGTTGAGGAGTGTTGCCAGATGGAGTATTGATGCCAGCTGGTGCTCAGCCGCATAAGAGCACTCAGTCCATAGGATCACCAGCACAGCTGGTGTTTAAAGGTCAGGCATATTTTTTTTTTTTCATTTTTTTTTCCCCTCATCTTTGTATTCTGCTCTCTGTATGCACATGTTAGATTTAATTTTATAAGAATTTACAGTGTAAGAAAAAAACATGGGGAGCTTTTATTATTGAAGTTTCTGTTTTTCATTTTAGTAAACAAGAGAAATGAGGATAAATAGATATCTCAATTAGTGAAAAAAAAAAAAAAAGATGGAACTAGCACCAGTTAGATAAAGAGCTTGAAGGCATATATGAAACAGGAGAAAAGAAAATACAGGGGAAAAATATATACACCCAAAGAAAGAATTTGGCATAAGGGAAAAGAGGGAAAGTAGTAGAAGAAAACAGTCATGTAAGGAGGAACTGCTGAGACGGTGGAAGTTGAGAAAACAGCTTGGCAGCAGAGGATGTGGAAAATTACTAAAGAAATAAATGATCCAGAGCTAAATAGAAGAATAAAATATAGAACAAAAGAAATGAATAAAGAAACAGAATATTGAAGAATCAACTTACTTTGTAATAAGAGCAGATTCTTACATTAAAGCCAGATTTTCAGCTGTATTTCCACTTCTTTTTTACTGTCTCAGGAATACAAGGTAGCTACAAACTTGCTATAGATTGCAAGTGCAAATCCATTCTGTGACAATTTTTCTGATGGCCTCCTTTTCCTATGTAAAAGGGAAAAGTTCCTGGGCAGTTCCTGAGTCCCTGCATCAAATATGCTCTGACATGGAGGAAGACCCAGACCTTTTTACCATTCTTGTTTCACAGTAATTTTCCACTTGGGGATATGTTTAATTAAATCCATATTTTGGGCAGTAATGTAAAAATTTATGAGAAAAAGAAAGAGGAAAAGAATACAACTAAAATGGAAAAGTAAGTGGAAAACTTTCAAGAGCTGGGCTTTCTCCCAGAATAGGACTAGAAAGGCAGGTGAAGTCTTTGTAAAAAGAATTTTCAATCCCAGCCTCTTCCTTGTGCTACTCAAACACCCTCCTCCGTTTGCATCTGGCAATGACAGGCTGCTTGGTTTTTCAAGTCTTTGGCATCAGTAAAACAGGCAGCACATGCAGGGCCTGCTTGCTGCTCTGAGAACTCTGGTGCTTCAGCTCATACCATTGCAGAGCAAGTATTTATTTTGAGGGAAGCCCTATTGCAACAGGAAAAAAAAAAAAAAAAGATAACAAATGGCAGCATTCACCTTATTTAATTATGGATGTCTAATAACAAATAATTTCCATTTGAACTGTAAGTTTTAATTTGCTCTAAGGTGAACTTCAGTTCTCTGTCTAGTAAATAGAGAAACATAGGCAGCTGTAAGGAGGGAGTTTATATCACTTATCCTTGACATCTATCTTGAGAAGAGATGAACTACTCTCTGGAGATACTTGTTTCCCTTTACTAATTATAAGAGCACCCTGGATGACTAACTCACTTGGAAATGATTTACTTTTTGACCATTAAATGGAAGGACTCTTAGGGCAATGATACATCTTTTTATGATACATTGAAAATTCATGAAAAGATGCCAACCAAAGTTTTTGGTGCGCTGGCATGTCAAGGCACAGCTTCAGCATATTTTGAAAATGGGGTCTGTTCAATGTTAACTCTGCATGAAGCCTCCAAATCTCTGAAGCAATCCAAACGTGCCTTTTTTTTTTTTTTTTTTTTTTTTTTTTTTTTTTTTTTTTTTTTTATGACATCAAAAGCATTAACTTAAAATAATGAGCAAAATGAGCAGTCCTTCCAGCTCTCAAATATACACATTCCTTGGAGGTGAGTAACTCCTGAGGAGAAAGCAAGCAACGCAAAAGGCAAACAGCAATTTTGTGATGTCATATTTCCACTCTTTTTAAGAGTTGAAAATTTTCCATGGCTGCCTGCAGTACACGCTGCTCCACAATGTACAGAGCCTCTCTTGTAAACGGGAGGCAGCAGTCTGGGGAAGGAAGGCAAGTCTATCCATGTCACTTCGAAGTGAACTGAAAAGAGAGACTCCCAGGGAGCAGCTATATGCAGGTTTTGCACTTAGGGTTCTGCACACAGTGCTGTAGATGACAGGATAGATGAATCATTTCCCTTACTGAGTTTCAAAGTTTGAACCTCGTTTGATAGATGGGAGGGGTTTGGCACAGCTTTCATTATATGTGGCTGCATAAATGAAAAACACAGCATATCCATCCACTGTGACCAATTTTTTATCTGTACTCTTAGAATTAGTCAACATATAACTTCTCTTTTTAAATGTATATTTTTTTTCTGGATATCTGTAAGTTATAGTCTTAAAATAAATGCTCGCTGGAGTCTATGGTGGCAACAAGAAACCAATAATGTTTTAATGTTTATCAAGAAAAAAATATTTATTTATTTGAGGATTTATCAATAAAAAGTTTAGGTAGCTTAGGTTTTTATTTGACCAAATAATAAATAAGTAAATAGATAATACAAAACTGTTTCTGCCCTTCCCTCCAGTCACTGAAAAAATACTTCCTTCAATTCCCTGCAGTCTGTCACTATTAGCATCTCCCACAGATGCTGTTCAGAAATGGTCAAAATACTGGGATTATGGTCCCAGTTCTTCAAAGGGCAAAATATCCCCTACTAAAACTACTGGAAATGAAATGAATCAGAGATTTTTCCCTTGTACTTGTAATTATCTTATCTTTGCTGTGGTAATTCCAGAATGGGTAATTTTTTTGTTACTTAATCATGATATAGGCAAAATTTATTTACGTAGTGTGGATGTAAATGCTAGATGAACTTAAGATCTCAGTCCATTATAGGTAAAGGGCACCAAATTTTGTTCCTAATTTATTTAAAATGTTGCCTGTGTCAATATTTTGCTTCTTAAGAATTTTGAAACAGGTTTTTAAAATTGTTTACATAGTTACATCCTCTTCACTAAAATGGCTCAAATACTCATTAGTTCTAAGTTAACAGAATTAAATAAATCAGTAAATCACAATTTATTGGAACCTCCAAGATTTTTGACCTTATTACATATAAAATCTAAAAAGTATGTATGGATATCAAGAAATTAAAATTACTGTGCAACCGTTGAGATACTTTCATTATCCTTTCTTCATTTTACAAGTGGGAAAAACTGAGTGTCTAGCCAGTTGATATTTTTCAAGGCCAAAATAACAGTCAAATGTTTAAGTCCTATTTAAAGTGAGAACAAGTTAGGAAGCCAAGTTTTTATGTTGTATTGAAAATTGTCTTTGCATGACTTGCTGGGAATCACCTGGGAAATCTTGGGAAAATAAACTCCTGAAAATATTACCTATCTTACCTCTGCTCATCACTTAACCTCAAAATCATTTTTTGCAACATGCTGTCCCACATTTTTTGTTAAGGTTTGTTTAAGCTCAGTGCAACACATACTGTAAGCAAAAACAATCTGGACAGGGCAGTATGAAGCAAAGAAGTGTTATATAAAGTATAAATCTCTTCAAATCTCTTTGCATGTGAAAGACAACATATTTACCCCACACCCTTTGTCTAGGAATGTAAAACTGGAGTACCATTATGTTGGTGAAGAACAAAATGTATCATGGCATTTTTATATTCACTAAAGACATAACTAAATAAATTGATTTCCCCTTTTACAGTAAGCAGTTTTTAACTTCCTTACCTGTATATCAAAAAGATGAAGGTAGTTTGAGTGTGACCTCTCTACCTTGTTTAGCATTTTTGCACATTATAATCTTTTGAAAGATGAAATGTTTGACAACTCTCTCACAGGAAATACTGCACTTATTTTGACAGTATGATATCTTGCATGTCTTTTTTACCAGGCAAACTATCTGGAAGGGAAAATAGAAATAACAGCACATTGGCTTTTGTGTTTGTTGCTATGGCTAAACTGCATAGCAACAAGACTTAGGACACTTGCTTCTATTTGGGGGGAAAAAAAAGTGGAAATTTGGCCTTCTGCATCAGGTATATTAACACATGCACACAGAACAAAAAACATACCCCCAAAAATGACTTCAAATCTTATTGATACTTTTTGACAAACAAGACAGAGGGAGATTTGAGGAGACTAATTTAGCTGAAGGTAAATTCAATATAAATACTTATCGGGAAGAGCTTCTTTATTTGAACTAAACAACTATTTTTGCACAGAGAAAGAAAGAAAAAATAATGAAGAAAACATCTGGTAGTGTGATATAGAAAGGTAAGAAACAGCAAAGATAGTCAAAATTTCTAGCTTTTCTTCATGCATCTGATATATGATGAGCTTTTCTGAAAGGTGTCACACAGCAATGGAAAGGTCAGGATGTATTTGCTCCTCCATTCCATATTACTTCCTACAATTTATGATTATGCATTTTGTTTGCCAGTTTGTTTTTCCTTCTTCAGTCCTTTAAGTAAGGGCTTTTCCAAAACTTGCTGTTTTAATTTCAGAATAAAAATAACAAAAATCTTAACTGAGCTTGTTTATGGAATATATGTATTCAAACAAACATGTTTATGCAAACTGTAGAACTAGTTCTGGAAAGGATAAGACAGAAAAGACTAAAGTAGATTTCAGTTCTTTTACTTTTCTGCTTGAAAAGAAGTGAGATACAAAACTAGTTCAGAAAAAAAAAAATGTTCATATCAGAAATGCAAAATGCTGGGGTCTAATCTTTCCAAGAGTCAACTTCATTTTTGCAGATGAATCCAGTCTTAGGATATACTGTAAAATTATCTGCACTGCAAGCCATATTTGAACAAGACTTTATCCTCTTGCATTCTTTGGCATAATCATTATAACAACAGTGACAGTTTACCTTCCAAATTTGATTTTACCCTTTAAGAATATCTGCTCCTCCTCCTTGAATATATACTTAACTACTTTTGTTTGACTAAAATAGTTATATAGAATATAATCTATTGTGTTCATGTGGACAGATGTAAATGGGAACAAGGAGAAAAAAAATCACCCATGCTGAGGGACATGTACATTTCCAAAAGACTGAGCAGGAGGTATGTAGACAAATCCTATTATTGGGTAATGAGATTTGTGCGCCTACCCGGACACTATTATGAAAATGTAGCTCTTTTTCAATCCGCAGTGAAAGAAGAGGGCAATCTTTTCAGCTGGGATCCAATTCTACTTCCAGCAAGAATGTAATAAGTTCCATTACAATCAACCTTATTTGTGTCCAAAAGTAGCCAAAAGAAATAAATAGCCTTTACCTTCACAGAAATTTCAGATGACTCTGAGTCAGATCATGCTCTCATTCAAAGTAACGAGATTTTGCCTTTGCAAGCATTGGGTATAGCATCAAACCTATTAATTACTAATCTGCTAAAGCTAAAGTGTCAAGAAGTTTGCATTCCTTACAATGGTGTTCTCTTACGAGGTGAAACATTTCATATAATACCAGGAATGTTATGAATAAAAGATTCAATCACTGCGTCATTCGAGGTCTTAGAAGAAAATCCTCTCAGTACTATGCATCCCAAAATTACAAGTTAGGATACTGACTGCCATTTTAAGTCATGAGATTTAATATATCATAAATACTGCATAGCTGCTCCATACTTTCAGCTACTAGAAAATATAGAATTATGTTTTCAGAATATTTTATAATCACAGTGACTAAGGTTACTTTTCCATAAAAGAAAACTAGGGAAAGAAAAGTTTTTACTATTTAAAAATGTTTTAAGAAAACTGTACGACATAGTAAACTGCAGTCACTATAGATCTCTTCAGAGGTACATTTAAAGATTAAGTTTGTGGTCCTTGTGCTTTTACAGCTTGTATGATAAAAATTTACTTTGTAGTTAAGAGATGTCTTGCTTTGTTTTGTTAAATCTCTCTGGTAAACGAGAACTAATTTGTAATAGGAAAATAGATAAAGTCTGATAGGTAAACAGTCATATAGGACTTCTAATTTTATAACAGCCACATGCTACTTGCTTCACACACCAGAGAATAAGGACTTCATATCCTTTAATTTTCTTTTGATGCTGCAGGGTTACATTTTCCTTCAAATTAGCAGTAACCATTCAAATTACTAATGAAATTCCTAGGGCAGATGACATGCATATCCCTCTCTCAGCTTGATGAGTCCTAACTTAAAAAGATTCAGTGACTTCAATGCTGATCAATTAGGTGAGTTTTTCACTTTCATGTCCAAAGTTAAGTTATTCAATAGAATGTCGTTATGGTCTGGGATAACACTGTTATTTCTAAATAGAGTATATATGTGGTATACACTGTCTTCAACACATGCTTCCATGTAATAGCTACTCAATCAAAGGAATATTTCTTAGTCATATAATGGACCCACACGCTATTCTACTATACTGAGTATATTAAGTCAGGTATCTGTGAAAAAGAAATGGGAAGGCTACTAAAAATATCTGATGATACAAATGTCACAAAGAAATAGCTTAATGAATTCCATCCCTATTCATAAAAACTGTGTACATTTTCAAGTGTAGAAATTAATACCTGCCATCTATAAACTCATCATGAATTTATATTAAGACTAGATACACTAGTCTAGATACACGATATACACACTTCTTTTGTCAACAGTCATTTGGCAGATCTGATAAGAAGCTCACAGAACAAAATGATACCAGGAATAATTCTAACTCTGTGTACTAATACAGCAAACTCTCTCACTAACTGAATTTTCAAACAAGTGTTACACATATATTTTGCGCAAGAAAGAGCTGGGAATATGGAAAATACCACCAAATCTCTGAGTGGCTGGGCTGGTGCTTCCCTCATCAACTCAGATGAATGGAGAACTCGTAGTCGAAAGAGTGTCTCTATCCATATTTTGCTGGTTTGGGTTATCAGATGCATCGACTACTTTCTTTCACAGAATCACAGAATGGTTGAGGTTGGAAGGGATATCTAGAGATCATCCAGTCCAGCCCCTTGCTCAATCAGGGACACCAAGGTAATGTGGCACAGGGTGGCATCCAGGTGGGTTTGGAAGATCTCCAGAGAAGGAGACTCCACAGCCTCTCTGGGCACCCTATCCCAGGGCTCTGTTACGCTCACAGTAAAGAAGTTCTTCCTCACATACAGATGGAATTACCTGTGTTTTAGTTTATACTTGATGAACATAGAAATGTTTGCATGGCTAAGTTCAACATGGAAAATATCTCAGTCTATCCCACTCTTCTCTGAGCTGGTCCAGTTTGAGCTGAAAGGCTCAAAAGGGGCCCCTAACACTTCCCTGTCTCTTGCTGTGCTTTCTTTTAGAGGAGGGGGAAAATACCCTCTGCCCAAAGGAGCCAGTGAAATTGCCTTTTCATTAGAATTACCATTTTGGTAAAATGTTCTCCAAATCCTTCTTGATTTGAATTTCAGGGTTCCATGCACATGTCATGAAGGAGCAGGATCCCGTATGGGATGGAAAGGTTAACTTGAAGAGTTCTCAAGTAAGTTTTGAGTGATGAGGTCACAATGTTGTTTACAGTATGATCTTAGTTCTGATCTGTTTTTCATCGCTGTGAATCAGGATGAATCTCTTTCCTAGGTATGAGTTACATCAATGTAAAGCTAGTGGAAGCAAGATCAGAATGAAGTTCAAAGTTTCTGGGAAAAATTATGACTAGCACAAAATAACAATTCAAAATGAAGGCATGAGTGAAAGACACTTTGCTTCTACACAGACAAGGATAATATACTAAGTACTGCTGTTGTCATGGAGACTGAAAAAAACAAGCAACTTCCCTTAAAAACAAAAATAAAGCTGTTTGAAATTATTTCTTTCCTCCTTATAAATACCACCTAGCGTCCATTTCTCTGATGCCTCTGTCACACCTTGATGAAATAAATAACAGTAAATTGCCGTTTTTAAATCTCTAAATGTATATGCTTATTTTATCAGAATCCATGTTAATTAGAAAAAATACAAATATACTACGTACATTTGCAAATATGTATACTCCTAGCTTGCTGGAAACAGGAAGCTTGCTTGGCGTCATGAGAGCACTCAGAAATTATAGAGCAGCAGCTACTTTGCACAGGGGACTCCACAGCTGGAAATCTTGTCCTATGCTCTTCATACCGAGTTTTGAGGCACTTTGAAGGGCTTGGAGAAAGAAATCTGCTGATGGCAATTTGCTGAATGCAGGTGTCACCAAAACTAGACTCCATGGAAAACTAAAAGAGATGCATCTTTTCAATTCCCCCTCCCAATCTGTCTTGAAGATGCCAACTTCTCAGCTTTAGGGAGATGTTTAGATAGATTTTGAGTCATGGTATGGGGCTTTCACCTGCTATTTGAAATCTGGGACAATTTTTTTTTTTCCAAGTCATAGTAGTTAGAGAGGAGGGGGCTCTTATTCCCTTTTCCCTCTTATCAGAGGGTATTTTGACTGTTCATCTTGCGAATAGTATTTATTCACCCTAGTCAATATGCAAAAAATACCAAGGTAAACTAGAAGAGTGTTGGTCTGCAAGTTCAAGGTAAACATGATATAATGTGGGAAGCTAGAATTTAGTCATCTGCGCATGGTACCCACTAACTTTTTCAGTGTAAAATGAGTCATCTTTGGTCAGAATCTAGAGACTTCAGGTAAATCATTCAGCCGCACAATCATATTTTATGTTACATGTGGCTGTATATTTTTCTTGAGCTATGCTTTCATCCTGTTACAAAACTGAGGTGAAATGGATTTGCCTAAATCCCTTAACTATTTATTTCCCAGCAGATATTTATCATGATATAAGTCTGTACTTCTGTACATATCAGGTAGGACTCCCTAGCAAAATTTAGGAGACTTTCTGTTAGTAAGAACCCTTGTCATTGGCTACATTGAGGGAAGATTTTCAGAGTCAGTGAGAACTCAAGTAAAAATTCCCGAGGTACAGTATTTAAGAACAAATACAGGCATTTTAGTGCTAAAGTCCCATTTTGAAAGGCAGAATCAGACTACACCTTCTCTATTGTGGCTTTTTATTCGCTGGACTAAAGTTTCAGTTTCCTGCAGGTAATTCTACAATCTGCTTTATGTTTTGTATCTTGACATTGAAAGTAAAAAATACAATACAAATTTCATAAAATTCTTGAATGAAAGAAAAGGCAAAATGCTAAATTGAGTGGAAATGGTGTTTGAAACGAAGTCAAAGTTAAGTCTTGGCCTCCTCATGATTACTCTAAATTTACCAAAACATCAAAACAGACTGAAAAAGGCTGATTCAATTCAGTTCTTTTTGATCTATGAACTGGCATATTATTGCTAGCTACTGGTTTAAAATAAAAATCGTCAGTTTTCTTTCTTAAACTGTTGTTGATCTTATTTTGTACCTGAGACCTTAACTTCCTTAGACAAAGTTCTTTTTTGAGATTATAGGTACAGTTATCACAGTGGAAGGTCACTTGAAATCTGTTCTTTGGTCTAAATGATGCTTAAAATCAATAGTAGTTCCTGAATACTTCCCCACCCTTCTTGGCTCAGTGGATAAACAGAGACCTTGTTCAAAGCAACATAGCATTTTCCTGCTCAAAGTCACCTTTCTGTGAGAGGGAGATATAAGATTTTTTTTTCTATTTATTCCATTTTAGAATGCTGTAGTGATTTGTTTATATCACCTCAACAATTGCTGCTGGAAGGGTGCCCCAGGATAGGAGATTATATTCTTGCTATTCAACACTGATCTCTTTAGAAAGAATGCTAACATTTAGCTCCATATAGATATACATTGTGTTATGTAAATATCTGGTGCAGTGAATCATTAAATAAAGAGACAAAGTCACAGCTAGCGAAGAGAGCAGTACTTGTGAAATGTAGCTGGCTTGCCTTTTTCAGCAGTATATTTTGCCTGTGGATTTTTAGCATCCAAAGTGTAAATACTGCATACTCTCATTCTGCCTAGGCTGAACAGTTTTGCTATGGAACAAAAGAGCTTTTTCATTTGCAATAAACCCATTGGAAGGAGAATCAATGAATCTTCTTAGCTATTAATAGTATAACATTAGTATAACATGAAGTACACAACTGGAGAAATCCCCAAATTAAAATTCCTACCTTGCTATGGATTCAGTCACACTTTGTATACTTAATATCATATTTTAAAGCATGGAGAGTGGTCTGGTTTTCCCAAATTCATATTTGGGAAAATATTTCACACATTTCACATATTTCACATATTTCACATATTAATTTCAACCTAACATGCTGTAAAATTTCAGTATTTGCACTCACAAATCACACATTTGCCTGTATATAGCTATCTCTTCCTTTAAAAATGGTAAAAAAAATGGTTTAATTACAACTGATATATTGCACTTAAGTGGCTGATTGGGTGTCCATATAATCTTGCAGTTAGACCCACATGCAGAAACTTTATGATTATGCGGGAAATATCTCATGCCCATGCTTTTATGAAGATACTTAAATAAATTATTGAATTCTATTGGGTCAAATGCATGCCAAGTTTTCTTTTGAGAAGGGATATTTTTCTGACTCTGAACCTATAGGCATAACTTCACACTTATTTTGTGTGCCAATTATTTTGTTATTTAGGTCCCACAGTGCAGTAGCAGGGAACTTACAATTAGAGAAAAGAGATTACCGAAAATGAAGCATTTCATGTATCTAAGCTTAGACCCGCTCCTGCTGGTCCAATTGAAATGGATAAATTTCCAGGATTGGTACTCTAAAGATTAAAATCCTGTGATATCCTTGGCAAAGAGACCAAAAGCTGAAAATACACTCAAATAAAAATTCCCATTGGTCAGTTTATCACTGCACAAGACTTCACTTTGTACCCAGCAATCACTGGCAGAAAAATGAGTTCTTCATAGGTTTCAGTGGATGCTGGATAAGGCCCAGAAAAAATAGCTTTTGACATATTTTGAAGTAAGCTAAAAGAAGAGAAGATGAGAGAAGTTAAACAGATTTCAGATTAGTTTCTGCTCTCTGACACTGTTAACAGATTTTTTTTAGAAATAAAAGGCAAAATCTCCTGCCAGATACATCTGTGTAACACATTGACTTCAATGGCATTTCACAGTTAACAGAACACAGAATTAGATACAAAATGTGACTTCTCACTAAACTCATCCTAATGCTTTTGCCTTTCAGACCTTAACTACCCTGCCTGCTAAATAAAGGTGCAAACATCTTAAGATGCTTCTATTGCTGAATGTAACTGCATAAAGGAATCAAGCTACGCAGACAGACTAAATCCTTTAGCCACAGCAGGAGTATTTGTTACCAACGAAAGCTATAATTCATCAGGATGTTATAATCCGGACTCTCCACTGAAAGAAAAGCATCGTTTTATCCCTTACCTATCACTCTTACTTTACTTCTCCTCCTTCTATATTTTATTACTTAATTTTATAATTGTATTGCCTACACCTGTGAGAATGTTTAGGTATCAGTTTGTGTGAAAGATTGATGCACAATACATTTGCATTGTACTATGCTATCTATACATATGAATTTATTTTCTATAACCATGAAAGCTGGTAAATCCAGGTGTTATAAAAGCTATAACAGATAAAAGCTGTCAGAAACAGAACCTGTTATGACTGCTGGATTATTCCATTTTCTTTACTGCTATGTGAAATAGGTCTTTTTTCACCTTCTAGAATGCCCAAAAGTTTTTCGTCTTTCATGCTGACTCTTCCTAGCTTACTGCAGCAGTTCAGTCAAATTTTCTCTCTGTTGCTCAACGAAGTCAATGGACTTTTTATAGGTGTAAGAGAAGCAGACTCTACCCCATTTATTCCAAGCATGCTGTGAAAATACTAATGTGTTTACATTAAAGTACAAGTCTGAAAACACAGTAAATCAACCCCATGCTGTTTCAGTGTCAAAAGCAAGAAGTACTTGAAAATGTTATTAAATTATTGTAAAAATGGCAAATTAAATCTAAACTACAAATGATGAACAGATTAGAGGAGCTTTGAGTACAGTTGGCTATGTTTGTTTTATGTCTCTATATTTGTCTTTTTATCTCTATAAATGTCAAAATTTAAAAGATAAGCACAAAAAATCTGAACTAGATTTAGATCTGGGGTTTCCTACAAGCAAATAAGTTTTCTTTATTTCCCATACAATAATGCAGGTAGTGTATTTCTTTTTAGCAAGATATTCAGACTGTTTCACTGCTCTTTTGATAGTAAAAACTTGATGGGGGTTGACGATGATGGGTAAGTCAAAGCAGAGTACGTCACACTATTCATGTTTCACTTGATGAAGTAAATAAAAGATTGTTTTCTTTAATACCATTACTCTATTTTTTTAGCACTAAAGAACAGACTACTGCACACTGATGAATTCCAATCAAAGGGAAAAAAAAAAAAAAACAGAAGAAAGGAAGTATGTAACCATGAGGTTGTAATACAGGAAGTGTGTGATAAATTATTTTACATTCACACATTGCATATAGATGGGTTGGCGGCACAATATGCAGATCACTCCTTTGACTTTTTCAAAAGCAAATGCAGAAGGCTAACTGTACGATTGCAGACTTTGCCGGGGTAGGTTTCATTTTCCTATAAAGGAATATGTGTATCTGAGATAGTTAGTGAATAGCTTTTAAAATTCCTCCAAAGATTTGACCTTTCATATGTTATGCCCCAATTCACACACAAATGTTAATGATACTGAAGATATTTTAAACCAGTTTTTAAAGATTCATGCAAGATGTTCATTACTTTCCAGAAGCAATATTTTCTTTTAATTGAATTGTGCTTTCAATTAAATTTTGCCATGTTGGATCAATAAAAAAATAAAAGGTACCTTAGGGGATTTTAAGGCAAAGTTTCCAAGGGAAATATAGACATTACTAAAATCACAGCCACAAACTTATGTCATTTACTGTCTAGTGCAGTTTACATCTGCAGTTATGTGTTTGGGTTGCAAGTACTATGCATAAGTAACAAGGTACTTGAAAATCTAGATTCATAAAAAATATGAGGCTGATGAGCTACAGACATCTTTTATGTCAAAAATACCCCAAATTCATGCCTTGTGGAGGGTGAATACCTTAGCTCCAGGTTAGAATGAGAAGGACAATCATGAAAACCTCAAAATTGAATCTTATTTTGGAAGAGGCAACTAACCAGACCTTTCTATTCTGAAAATACAGTGTGGAATCTGTAGTGGTTTAATACCTAATATTCCATTCACATTCCATTCCATTATCTTCCTCTTCTCTTTCTCTCTTTTTTTTTTTTTTTTGAAATATCGTTTGGATAAGAAAGAGAAAATAATTTCAGTCGAAGATTATCACTCTTGTAGGCCAAGATTGATCCATATCCAGATTTAAGTGGCAAGATTTATTTATATATGTATATATATGTGTATATACCTATATAAGTATATATATACACACACACGCTTATATATGTATAATAGTAAAATAAGTAGCTATATTGTATGATGTGAACAAACTGTTCTCAAAACATTTAGAGCTTTTCTCTTTCTCTATGGATTTGGGTGCCAAAATTGATGTGTCTGTATGTGTCTGTCTGATAGATACATATGTGTCTAAGTTGGGCTCCATGTCACCCTTGTCCTGTTGTATATGTTACTTTTCCCACAGAATCATAACACAAGAATATCAAAAACTAAAGCTGTGCATGCCATATATTCTTCATCTAGGAATAATCATAAATAGATGAAAACAAAGAATGTAAGGCTACCACAGTCCTACCTTTAATTTTCTCCACATATTTTAAGCTACGTGTAGCTTTGATTCATTTTATAATTTTCTGTATATTTATAGTTTTCTGTATGTATGGATATAGTTTCTGTATGTTCTATAAATTCATCACCTGAAAGCATAAAAGCTCTTATGAATCCTGCCAAGTGATGAGCATGATACCACATTTTTTTGCAGCCTTATACCTTTGAATATGCTAAAATTTTTGCACGTGCTTGGAAACCTCATGAGCAAAACCTGAAGAGCTTATTCTCTGCCTAAACAAGTAACTACGGCAGTGTCAATAAACATTCCCAGGTCCTCAAATTTGAGAGTGTGCCTCACTAAAAAGACAAAATGGTCACTAAAAGTTTTTGGTCTAAATCAACTAGTATTCTCCCCAAGCAATATCTGGACACAACCAAAGAATTTGGATGGTACAGAAACTATTGATGGATATGCAATGTGCCATGTCAGTTAGTCTGACTCTCAAAGAACAATCCTGAGCACATTTAATGCACCAATGTAAATCTAGACACAGAGTACCAGTAAGGACTGCTAGCATCCACAGGCGAAATACAGAGCCCAAGTAAAAGAGAGATAAACTAAAGAGAGGAAGATCTTCCATTGGTCAAGGAGGATTGGGTTAGGGATCACTTAGGAAAACTGGCCACCCATAAATCTATGGGCCTGGATAGGATGCAACCAGGAGTGCTGAAGGAAGTGGCGGGGGGGTTACAGCTCAGCCACTCTCCATCATCTTTGAGAGACCATGGAGAGCAGGGGAGAGCAGGGGAGGTGCTGGAGGACTGAAAGAGAGACAACACCACTGCAGTCTACAAAATGCACAAGAGAGAGGAGCCAGTAAACTATAGACTGGTCAGCCTCACCTCGGTCCCTGAAAAGGTGATGAAGCAGCTCATCCTAGAGAGCATTTCTATGAATGTCAAGGAGGAGGAGGTGATCAGGAGTAGTCAGCATGGATTCACCAGGGAAAGTCATGTCTGACGAACCTAATAGCATTCTATGATGGCATGACTGGCTGGATGGACGAGGGGAAAGCCATGGATGTTGTCTGCCTTGACTTCAGGAAGGCTTTTGATACCATCTCCCATAATAATCTCACAGGAAAGCTCCAGAAGTGTAATCTGGACAGGTGGACAGTGAGGTGGATTGAGACCTGTCTGTATGGCAGAGCTCAGAGGGTGGTGATAAATGGGGTTGAGTCCAGTCGGAGGCCTGTGGAAAGTGGCGTCCCACAGGGGTCAGTTCTGGACCCAGTGCTGTTCAACTTGTTCATCAATGACTTGGACAAGGGCACAGAGTGCACCCTGAGCAAGTTTGCGGATGATACCAAGCTGGTGGATAGGCCACCACTCCGGAGGGCTGTGTTGCCATCCAGAGGGACCTGGACAGGCTGGAGAGCTGGGCAGAGAGGAACCTCCTGAGATTCAACAAAGACAAGTTCAGGGTCCTGGACCTGGGGAGGAATAAACCCAGACACCAGGACAGACTAGGGGTTGACGTGCTGGAGAGCAGCTCTATGGAGAGGGACTTGGGAGTCCTGGTTGACACCAAGTTAACCATGATTCAGCAGTGTACCCTCATGGCCAAGAAGGCCAAAAGGGATCCTGGCCTACATGAGGAGGAGTGTTGCCAGCAGGTCAAAGGAGAACATCCTGCCCCTCTACTCAGCTCTGGTGTATTTGGAGTATTGGGTGCAGTTTTGGGCTCCCGAGTATAAGGGGGATGTGGACCTTCTAGACAGGGTCCAGTGCAGATTAAAAAAAATGATTAAGGTACTGGAGTATCTATCGTAGGAGGAAAGACTAAGTGAGCTGGGCCTATTTAGCCTGGAGCAGAAAAGACTGAGAGGTGATCTGATCAATACGTCTAAGCGCCTGAAGGGAGAATGTAGGGAGGATGGGCCCAAACTCTTCTCGGTGGTGGCCAGTGATAGGACAAGGCGTAAGAGGTACAAGTTGAAACACAGGAAATTCCATCTCCAGATGAGGAAGAATTTGTTTCCTGTGAGGGTGACAGAGTCCTGCAACAGGCTTCCCATAGAGATTGTGGAGTCTCCTTCTCTCGAGGTCTTCAAAACCTGCCTGGATGCCACCCTGTGCCCCTGCTCTGGGTGTCCCTGCTGGAGCAGGGGGGTTGGACTACATGATCTCTAAAGGTCCCTTCCAACCTTAACCATTCTTTGATTCTTTACTGGTTTCTTTACTGGTCTTTACTGGTGGTTTCTTTACTGGTGAATTTATGAATGTTTCATAGAAAATATGAAGGACTCTTCCAGTGGAAGCAAATTATTTAAGTTACTCTCAACACCTTATGAAAATATAGTGACAATATTAATAGTATGTATATTGTAGAACAAGAATGAAAGGAATGTTTTCATGACAATGATGTTCCTTCTTTTTTTTTTTTCTTAAGTCAGGTTGGAGGAAAAGAAAAACCTTTCTGGAAAGACAATGTTGCTGATTCTGCATGTAATTAATAACTACTGAAAGTGAATTGTCATCTCACTTGGGTGCTTAATGGACATGTTAGTTTAAAATGTGCAGTCTTTGCCCACACTTTAAAGAGATTTCTCAGTTGGAGTGTGTTTGTGCTATCGATCCTCTGTCTATGAAAGTTCAGTAAGGGAGGAAGAGAAACCCAGTTTATATTGTTACTTGCATTGACTGTACTCAAACTCCCATTTCCAAACTGCACAGAAACAGCTATTTCTACCAAATAGGTACAGTTTATACAGACTATTTTGAAATCCCCGTGATAAGCTCAGTGTTTAGTGTTTAGTCTCTGCAGTATCCTGTGGAGAAATACTAAGAACAGTTAGCTGTGGCAAAATGACCCGTGTATAAGTGCTGACTCGATATAAACAAGAAATGGCCTAAGAAGGCTTGACAAAAGGAGACGATCTGGCAGTGACTTTCCTACTACAACTCAGTAAGGTGTAAAATGAGAGAGAGGAGCAGCTTCACTGTGCACAGCAAGATATAAAAGAAGAGGATAAAAGAAATTAGAAGAACCTTACTTTAACATACGCTGAAGGAGAATGGTGCATTAGGTGGGGGGTAAATCCCTGAGCTGAGACCCGAAGGTGTCTGCTCCTTCACTGTAAAAAACGATAGCAGGATTTAAATGTCAACTAATAAATGATTGATAAACAAATGTATAAATTATATAGCTGTGGATACATTTTTACTGAGCTTTTTCTGAATGGTCTAGTAAAGGGAAACAAATATGGCATTCATGACTCCTCTTGCCCCAGTCTGTCAAGGAAACGAACCAAAACACTGTTAATTCCACTGACATTCTCATTTGTGAGATTTATAATGTAATCTGAAGGGCACAGGTAGGTATGTGTGTGGATAACTTTTGTTTCTTATTGAGAAAGTACTTCCTTCTGTAATTATTTTAATTGATAATTTATTCTACAGTAATCAATATGCATTTGATCCTCTTTGCTGATGGAAAAAATGTATCTTTCACTGAAATTAGCAGGAATCAACTCTCTAAATTTATCATTTAATAAAACTGTGGACCTAGGTTCTTAAACTGCTTTGTGAACACTTCATAAATAAATGGCAGCTCATACAATTCCATGTACTATGGCCAAGTCTATTATTTTATTGAAGACTGCAGCCAGTGCCCAATTTTGGATGCTGAATATCATAGCTTTAGTTAGCTTCAGGAGAGAAAACTATCTGGAGGATTATTGCCCAAACTGCAAGCCTAGGGATTTATAACTGAACATTGAACAAAAAAAATAGCCCACAGGAGGTGAGTGCAAAAGTTAGCTAAGTTTTCCACATGGATGCTACTCTGTCAATAAGAATTTAACCATGATGTGAAGTCGCTATCTGTCCTGTGGAGGTTCATACAAAACTCCTTTGCATGAATCTCAATAGACTTAGGGACAGCTTCAGATTGGGTAATACACAGATGATCACTTTTTGCTTTATTTCCTAACCCAAGACTCATAATCAGTATGGAGCCAATCCCACTTTCACTGAAACTGAAGGTGGCTCTTCCATATACTTGAATGATATGTGGTCATATATTTACAGACTAGGATGCCTCCCACCTAAGCATGCTCCTCCCTCTTGGTAGGAATCAACAACCTCTTAAATCATGTCTATATTTCAAGCTGCAGTTAATCTTATTTTTTTCATTCTGCTTTATTATTTAGGTGTGCGTCACCAATAATTCCACATATTTACTCAGAAGCAGGCCACCTATTTCTCCTCTGGGTATTTGAAGTGGGATAACAATACCAGAAATCTGTTTGAACCTCTCTATATGCACTATAGAATTAATTTAAAATGAAGTTTCCTTCTTTAGTTAGCAGATGAAATGCAAATTTTTTTTTTTTTTTTTGTATACTTGCAGTAGCTTAGGGAAAATTGCAACATTAAAGTGGAATTTTCAGTGTTCTGTATGGGGCTTTAATTTATACTATTCAATATGTCTGTAATTAGAGACATCCAGTGCTTATGCAGTGCTTTGAAAGATATTCTGAAAGCTATTCTCTTCTGTACAGAAATATCAACTGAAAAAAAAAGTGACTATGCGAGATAGAGTGTATGTTTATAAAAAGACAAGTGAGTTGAGCTCAAAACATATTCTGAAGGGCAGATGGGTCTAAACTCAACTTTCACACATTCATCATCAGCACATTAGTCATCTCCAAATTATTCGTTTGTCTAAAAGCCCTTGAACTTGGAATCTGTAACCCATGTGCAGACATGGTGATCCAGATTCATCCAGTCTAATTTTAGGTAACTAGTTCAGTTGCCAAAGTTGGGTATCTAAGCTCCTATCTCTTTCTGTCATCAGTGGGGAGAAAAAGAGAGAGAGATGGAAAGAGAGAGACATTCTTCAAAAATGTGGTTTAGTCAATCTAAATTCTGAACTATAAAGTGAGAATGTTTCTCTGAAATGTCTATTTCTATCTATTTATGATTCTGTCCAACAGCTGTCACAGTAAGCTATACTTTATATCATAGGTACCTTGAATACCTCAAATTAAATGGGATGAATCCAGATCCCAAACAATTAATTGTGCCAAATAGTCCTAATATCCTAAGAGATTAAATTTTTTAAAAATGCTACAAGATGGCATTACTTGTTCAAGTTCACATCTCTAGTGTAACAGAGAATTAGAATAAAATCCTATTGTCCATCTTTACTAGTACTTCACATATAGATCTATGATATCCCTGTGGTGACATTATGATTAGTTGGCTACTTTGCTACCAGAAGATAGGGAACATGTGCCATTCAAAAGTCCTCAGAAAATGGTTATTTGGGATTCATGCAGTGGGTTTGTAAGAGCAGCAATTTGCTTGATCAGCAACCAGCTGATCTGGAGCTGCTTACTTGTTCTCACCACACTACATCAGCCTCCTTCTTGCTCTTTCTATGAAGGCTGAGCAAGAAGTCAGTGAGGGGCTGCCCATAGGTCCTTATAGTTGGCTCTTTGCATCTGCTCTTGCACATGCTAGTGCCAGACTCTGCCCTATTTATTTATGCTCAGCTAGGGCTTTAGAGCAAAGCCTTTTTGACTTGGTTTATTTCAGAAAGCTGCTAGTTGTGAGTATTTAAATGCCTTGTCAAAACTTGTATTCCTTGCTTTAAGCCATCTTTATATGCAGTAGAGGGTAAATGATTTTTACAATGTCCTGGCTTGTCTTGTGCTTGATTTTGTCATGTTGACAGCATGGTGCTCTTTCTGAAGCAAACACACAATGAGCTGTGTCTCGTTATATATGTCTGATGTTAAAAAGCAAAGTCAGACAAAGTATACCTCTTTGAACGGACATCGACTGCAGAGCTACTAGCAAGCACTGACAACTCTGCCTTGCCTGGAAGATTTGCAGGACACGATATATCAGCAAGCGAGAGTAAAAACATATAGGGCTTGGCTATATGCAAAACAGCACACTTGGTCATCAGTATCTTGCAGTTACAACATAACAGTGGGAAATCATTAATGACAATATAGTGTTTAAAAATGGGCATGCATCTTTGTTTAATACTGACGAGATATCTGGATAGTTCAAAAGTAAAATCACCTCTTTTATATTTTTAATCAGGGACATTCTGGGAGATTTTTTTTATAGCATAGGAAAAGGTAATCTTGTCTTCACTTTTTGCCCTATAGCTTGTATGAGCATGGTATATAATGAAATAGTCAATATGAAATGTCATTCCTGTACAATGGCTTAATTTGTGTTTAAATTGTCTTTTGAGAGTTACTATCCTGCTTCTGACTATCAAGAGAGCTGGGTGGAAGAAATCTTGCTATCACAACATTAATTTCACCCACATATAAAGATTTTGATTGTAAAAGCTAAGTCTGGGTGGGTTATTGTACAAGTTTTTTTTTTTTTTTTTTTTTTT
>VZSG01000477.1:590445-605259 GCA_013398315.1 Nothoprocta pentlandii | reverse complement strand
GGCACCTCCCCTGCTCTCCAGGACCTCTCAAAGATGATGGAGAGAGGCTGAGCAATAGCCTCGGCCAATTCCCTCAGCACTCTTGGGTGCATCCCATCTGGGCCCATAGATTTTTGAGTGGCCAGTTTGCCTAAGTGATCCCTAACCCAATCCTTCTCAACCTGTGGAAGGTCTTCCTCTAGCCCGTTTATATCTCTATAAATTCCTCTCCCATTTATATCTCTAGCCCATTTATATCTCTATCATTTTGTGTCAAATGTGGGAGAGGGAACCACTCCACAAAGCTCTTCTCTGATTGCACGAAGACATCCAAGGTAGGCAGGCACTTCTGGAGATTTTACAGAGCGAACAAAGTCAGAAATCTGACAGCATTCCCTTTATGGAGGAGCCGCCCTCTATTTATTGCAGGTATTGTCTTTATTAATGGTTTAGTTTGGCTTAGGAGTTAGTATCTGAGAAATAAATCTCCCACTTGATCCTACTTTTCCTACTCTTCTGCTGTCGTTATGTAAAGGCACCGAAATATGTGAGCTGGATGCTTTTAAATCAATCTACTTTAAAAGATGCACACCAAAAGTACACCCAGAATCCTACAGCAATTAATGGGCATTTAGACTAGAGCTAATCCTTGAAAACGCTCTCTCCCTGAAATGTGTGCATAATGCATGCTGAGTATTCTTTCTTTACAGATCTGCTCTATGCACGGCATGATTTACATTGGCATGCATTGCCTGCCATTTGATATTTCCTCCTTTGCTTATCTATTAATGGTACTAAGGAACTTTGAAGGATTTTCATTTCTTGGCCAAAAATTATTTAGCTTCATTTTGCTGATTTTACATTCTTTTTCTTGCTCCCTCCCCTCCATTGTGCACTGAAACAGGCTCCCCAGAGAGGCTATGGACTCTCTTTTGGAGATCACCAGACCCACCTGGATGCAAACCCTTGCCCTGTGCTCTAGGTGTCCCTGCTGGAGCAGGGCAGTTGGACTAGATGATCGCTAGAAGTCCCTTCCAACCTCAATCCTTCTGTGATTCTGTATCTCTCTGCTGTATTCTTCAGTCTCTTATTCCACGAGCCTAAATTAAATTAAAAGAAAATAGTATAATTCTATTTGAACACAATACAAACCTGCCTTGGCAAATCTTTCAATAAAAACATCTAGTATCTTCTTTCCCACCATCCCACTGTGCACAGGCTTTAGATAGCGTCACACAAACTATCTTCAGATTACACTAACAGTATACCTTCCATGCTAGTAATAATATAATTACCAGTATACTAGGATTAGATACTGATATATACTGTATAGACTAGTATAATGCTATAAGGTGTAAGTATATAGTTTTATAGTATTAGTACAGAAGGATATTAGTTACACTAATATACTATTACTGGTCAAAGTATATACTAGTACATTATTACTACTACTTCGAAGCACAGTGCAATTAAGGAATTTCCATCTGTATTCATTCTTCTTTTTGCATATGTCTTGCAGCATAAAATGTATCTTGATATTCTTCTTGTTGTTCTAATTCTGAAGTATCATTAATATCCTTTGGGAAGCATTTTGAATTTTTTAGATATTCTTTTTGGCTGAAGTATATTTATTCTTTCCATTAGCATTCAAGCAACAGAGTGTTGTGCTCTGACAGAAAAGTTTGTTTTAAACTCAGAGTGGTCACAGTTCTAGAAAGCACACAGAGTTTTTTCAGGAGCTTGATGGGAGAAGGAATTATGACACAATGTTTTGACCATTCATTTCCAAAATTTGACCTTTCATTTCCAGTGTGCGCGTAGTCTCCCTTCCTAGTTGATTATTATTTTGACATTAGAATTACAGATGATAGTGTCTCAAATAGGAATCTTATTTTTCAGTCATTAAATCATAGAAAAGTCTGATGCTGATGCTGACTCCAGTTCTAACAAAGAGTTAATTGTTCCAAGGATCGCTCAGGACTTCCTACCTTGATTCTTCTCCCTGAGAAACACAATGATCCAGTTGTATGGTCAAATACTCCTGGTACAATCATTTATTCATGTTCAGCTCAGAGTGTGAAAAAAGATAATGCAACAATCTGAGAACAGTCTGGTTCTTAAGGGTAAAAAAAGGCACATTTTATGTGAGAGTCCATTTTATCAAGAAATTAAGAGAAAGAAAGAAATGACATATGTGCTCAATGTATTTCAAAATGGCAAATGGAGACTCAGGTTCTAACCCTGTATATCTCTTACAGATAGGTGGGGGAAAAGTCTTTTAAGTTTTCTCCTTTTATAAACCAGGCTGTGTCACCTGAGTATTGACAAGCTAAGCACACTGGGGCTTGCAGATACAGCCCAAGGTGCCTGCTGAGCATTTGAGCACAGTTTCTGAGCTTAGTCAAAACGTGTATTTGTGTTAATTAACTCCATGGGGAATTAGCCACACCAACATTAGAAACTGTGGAGGTCCTTGACAACAGTGTTATTTCTTTTGAAGACAAAAGAAAACATTTCTTTGACAACTGAACATGAGCCCGTATTAATAACTAAAGGCCAAATATAATACAAATATTTCTTGAACTGCAAATGTAGTGGTCTTAATAGTTCCAGTAAGAAAGTGGTATGCATTAATCGGATCTGAAATATAGAATTTAAATGTTTTCCTTTCTTCATCATAATTTTGCTAAATAATAAATAAATGGACTTTTTACACAATTTTAAGCAATACTAGGCAAGGAAAAAGTGCAGCATCAGAATGAGTGCCTGTAATTCCCAAAGGAAGAATAGACTGGGCGTTATTGACCTTTGAAAAATCTGATACAGCAAATATTTTCCATTCAACAGTATACCCAGGAGACACAGTGTAAACAAGTTGAGATATGAACAATGATTTCAAATGTAATACCCGTCCCCACAAAAAAGAAAGATTTTAAATCAAATACTTCCTTCACATAAAGAGTTTCAGTTCTGATGGTTTCGGACTGTCTTTGCCTGCACACGTTGGATTTACATATATCCTTATTCTTATCATATTTAATATAAGGATATGTATGTCCTTATATGGATATTCAATATGATATCCTTATATCCTACATATTACATATAGATATATTATATATATCCTTATCACTGCCTCCATCAAATCTAATTGTTACCTGTGCTATCTCCACAGCTTTGTTATGGTGAGGAAAAACCTAGTAAAATGCCCACTTCTGTCTTTCAGTTAAAGAGGATTTCCCTGTGCCTTCATTTCTCTATTATTGTTTGTCCTTTTGGAGATAGATATGTCAGTATTATTACTATATTCCATTAATGTTACCTAAAGCTCAGACAGATAATGTTGGCAGAAGTGAAAATGTATGTTCAAGAACTTTCTTCCTTCATTTACTTCACTACTTCACCAGATTTTAAACTCCTATCAGTGGCTTGGTGTCTCAAATTCCATCTGAGGTTCTCAGACTTGCTTTCATGCTTAGCCACAGTAACAGGTGGGTGGGTTAAAGAGAACAAAGTATATGTATACATTTTCTTTTTAGTCACTAATCAGGACTAGTGACAGAGATTCATGTGTTTATATCTTCTAGGCTCAATTACACATACTTTCTCCTGGGCTGATCAGTCAGCTGGTATCTATGCTATCAGAACCTGAAAGTGCATCATCTTCACTCATTTACTGACACAATTTCCTACAGAGCATGGAAATAAAAAGCATGGAAATAAAGTTGCTGCATTAAAATACTTGGTTTTACTCATATGCAAAAATGTTCAGAGAAGGAATTCTGCATTTGTAGGAAAACAAAACAAAACTGTTCAAGAAAAACAACCCTTCTGAGTTTTTTCTGAGATAAAATGAATCCTAATATTAGTGGAATAACAGTGAATTGAATAAGTGCCACCTCATGTATTTTATCTGTTTTGTCTTGTTTTGTTTCATTTTTATTCTTTATATTGCCTTTACTTGTCAAAAGGCAGAGAGCAAAGGAGTTTCAGAAACAGTTTATGGCCCCGCTTGGTTCTGTAAGATATAAAAAACCTGCATATGTGCATTTGTGTGTGTGTTCTTTGATTTGTATTTACAAATGCTAAGATTTACAGTGCTTGCATTTGAATATATTAGTGCAAAGCAGTATTACTTCGATGCAAGAAGAATGCATCAGTAGAAAGCTAAAATCAAAGACTTAATACAACATTCAGACTGGTTTACATGTAGAAATGCGGGAAATTAAAGGTTTAACTCTTCTGTCTCTTAAACATAGGAAATGAATAACTGATATAGATTGTACACATTTATTTTCATGGAACTTTTGAAGTCTTTATATTAAGGTCTTTACTTCCATTTTCAATTACAAAGACAAAAATATCATTTCATGTACAGTGCTATACTCTACTATCCTCTTCTTCCTACTCCATGATTAATTTATTTTTCATAGAAGAGATGGGATAATCTGGCAAAAAAGTTCTTGACATATAGAATTCTCTTCATACTTGATCAGATACAATACTACAAAGGATTAATAGATAGTTAAAAAAACGGATAGCAAAAGATAAAACTACTAAAAATGTATGAACAATTTAGGAAAGGAATATTTCAATTATATTTAATCTAATAAAACATGTCTGGGACAACTCTGAAATTTTATGTCAATCAGAATAAAACAGATCTGTCCTATCTGTTACCTTCCAAAAGAGTATGGCCAGATTCAAATTGTTTACCCAGAATAGTACCTACTGCATGTTATATCCCTGTTATGTCCAGGAATTGTTTTGCATCGTACCAGTGGGCCCATGTCAAAGGCATGTCACGTACGTTTCAAAAAATTTAGTACTATGGATTATTGAATTCTAGTACGCAAGAACTGCTTAATAAACTACTTAATAGACATAGTCTTCTTGTACTACACATACAGCTGAGACAGGTGCAAAAAATAAATCAGGAAGGTGAATTTCATTTTTCATTGATGTACTACAAATTACTGATGTTTTCATTGTAATCCTAGAACATAGATGAGAATTGCTGATGGAAATGAAAATAGCTGTTGAAGATCTTGTATGTTTTTCTAAACTATCCATTCCCTATATCTTTTTTTCTAGTTTAGTGTCCACTTCTTTTGAAAACAGGAAAGTTACAGGAAGGAATACAAACCATAATACAGTATTAATTTAAATCCACCTGCATTTTTCCAGAACTCAATAATAAGAATGCATCAAAACGTATGTTACATAGGCTAGTTAAGAGTAAAAGGGTCAACTGTTTACAATATATGTAAAGAACAAAATGTGTAATTCCAGGACTACTGAGATACTTGGGCTCTTCCAAATACTGTGCTCCAAATCTAGATCTTAGGACAGTAGCATTATCCCAGATAAACTTTCCATGAGGAAAACTATAACACAAGCATCACCCTCAGGGCACCTCATATTTATCATACCCACTGAAACATGGAATAACAAAATAAAACCTAACCCAATTACACAATAATGAAATAAAGTTTCAGTTTAAAACAATGTTTTGGCCTTCTCTTTGTATCCTTATCAATCTGCTAATCTAAGAGTGACTAGTTCTACACAGACCAAATGACTCTAATTGTACAATTACAGCATTAAGGCTGTTCCATTTACTCAGCAAATTGATTGGCTAAACATACCTAACTACTTTATTATAATATAGAATTTCCTAAGAAAATAAAAACAATGTTGATGTTCAGGCCTATTTAAAAGAAAATGCAGGGGCAGGTTTTTAGCTAATATAGTTGGTAGAGACCCATTAACTTATATGGCTGGCTTTTTTGATCTACACCAGCTGAGGCAGGAAGCCGTATCTCTTAGAATATTTTGCATACCTTTTTTTCTCTACTGTCACACTGCAGCAGCTCTCAGTCTTTGTGTAACTAGGTCTAAGATGGACTAAATTCTAGAAGAATACAGCTAACAGGAAAGATTTTTATATAAGGCTGTCACTTTGCACAATCCTATTAAAATTACAACTAAATCATTCAGGTAAACAGGCTCATAAAGATTTAGCTGCTTTGTCACAAACCTATCTGGAATTAATTAAAATGTAAACCTCAAAATTGCAAGACATTTAAATGATCAAACTAAAACATTAGTGCAGGATAAACTTAATCTTGGCAGTACAGGAATGCAGCTTTAATAGCAAGTCTCTTTCAAGAATCAATGAACGTTGGTAAACACTATTAAGCAACATGTTTAGCAGTCAGATTGTTAATATACTCTTTCCATGTTTTTGAGAGGAGTAGGACTATATTTATCCATGTTCCTTTTGAATCTTGGACTGTAAATTAAACCTCCATTACTTAAGTTGCTATTTTTTAACTACAAAAAAATAATAACATTGAGTCTAATATTGCTTAAGGAAAGAAAGAATAATTTATTTTGTTCTTCGTAGTATACTGAAGCAAAATTCAAGAAGACTGTAATGTGAGGTCTCTCATCTGACATCACTGCAATATTAGTTAGTACTGTGTCATGCATGGTTCCATGACTTTAATACTATTCTCATAATTAGTTATATAATGGGAAATTCAATTGTCTAAAAAGACTTGTCTAATTTTAGAAGTCTTAGGGTACCTTGACTGGCCTCTAGCTACCCTCCTTAAAAGATATCTTTCATCTGCTGGCACTATACAGATGGTGATATACAAGATCTCATAAGTCATCTGAAACAGTACTCAATACAGGTTTGTACACTTTAGTTTTGTCTATAATGCACATTATGGCTCTGTATAAGTATTGCGAGGGATTACAAAAACCAAAATTACAGATTTGAACATCTAAAGTGGAAGCTGACTAGGAATTTTCCTTGCCCTCAAAGCAAATGACAAATTAATTATGAAAACTTAAGCTTTAGTACATTGATATAAAGACCTCCTATGGTTGATATAGTTCCCACTAATGTGGGAGCTAGTCCCACAAGATAATATTCAGTTATCAACATAAATACGTCTTGTTATTCGAGAGTCCACAAAAGGTCCACACAAAACCGATCGTGAAGGGATATGACACCCATGGAAAAATATAGTGTGTTCCTGGTGCAAGTTTTGGGAAATTTTATGCCCTCAAAAAACATAGTTAAGATTTATGTGCAAGTAGATGAATCCCAACTTAAATGCTTGAATTAGATTCAGTTCAATCACTCGTTCTATGAGCTTAGTCTACGTTAAATATATAGACAAGTAGGATGGTGTTCAGTTGCTTAAATCTGTGTAACTATCACTTTTTAATGATCTTATACATTGCAGAATATATTCTGAGCCAAAGGGCTGGAAGTCATAATGCATGAAGTACTTCCTTTGAATAAAGAGAATGCATGTGATATACAAGGACAATTCAGACGTCTTTAGATGCCTCTAAGCAAATGAATTCTATGTGAACATGTCTGTAGATGTTCAGATTTAGACATCTTGCTCTCAAACTGAATACCACTCTGTGCTCTACTGTGTACTGTTATTCACAATAATATGCAAGAGTATTAAAAAAAAAAAAAAGCCATTCATGGATGATTAAGTTCCAATGACAACTAATTATGAAGTCAAAGATTTTATTAATAGTGTCTTTCATATAATTAAGAGTTTCCAAAACTCTTAAATTCTGAGACCAAACACTGATATCTACGACTTTAGAATCTTATCTTGAAAAGGATATCCAGGATCATTTAACCAAACTATTTATGTATGCATGTATTTATTTATTTATATTTTTTTTCTCTTCCTGCATAAAGAAAAGAATCATTGCTTGCTGAATTTACAGAATCATTGCATCACTGTATTCTGAAATTGCAGTTACTTGAAAAAGGATTTATAAAATAAAGACCTTATTTTTTATATTTAAAAGTAAATATAGAAAAAAATAATGTACCATAAGTATATAATAAGCTTGAATAAGCTCCCACTGTATTTAAGATAGAACTTATTTTTGAAGGACCTGAAAAGTGATCAAGCTCACCTAGGTAAGTGTAAAAAATCCAACAGTCTTGTTGGGATTTGGTTACTTACAAATAACTACATTTATACTTAAGATATAAAGATATAAAATCTGGGGACAAACCTTCTGGAGAGCAGCCCCACAGAGGGACCTGGGTGTCATGGTGGATAACAAGTTACCCATGAGGCAGCAGTGTGCCCTCGTGGCCAAGAAGGCCAACGGGATCCTGAGGTGCATTAAGAAGAGCGTCTCCAGCAGGTCAAGAGAAGCGATTGTCCCCCTCTACTCAGCTTTGGTGAGGCCACATCTGGAAACTCTATCCGGTTCTGGGCTCCCCCAGTACAAGAGTGTTGTGGACCTGCTGGACAGAGACCAACATAGGGCTATGAAGATGATCAGAGGCCTGGAACATCTGCCCTGTGAGGAAAGCCTGAGAGAGCTGAGTCTGTTCAGCCTAGAGAAGGCTGAGGGAGGATCTGATCAGTGTCCCTCAAGGCAGGGAGTGAGGAGGATGGGGCTGGCCTCTTTTCAATGGTGGCCACTGATAGAACTAGAGGAAAAAGCTCCAAACTGAAGCAACAAAACTTCTACAGGAACTTAAGGAAAATCTCCTTAACAGTGAGGGTGACAGAGCCCTGGCACAGGCTGCCCAGAGAGGTTATGGAGTCTCCTTCTCTGCAGATCTTCACAACCAGCTTGGATGCCACTCTGTGCCATGTGCTCTGGGTGACCCTGTGTGTGCAGGGAGGTTCGACTAGATGACTCTAGATGTCTCTTCCAACCTTAGGGATTCTATGATTCTATGATTATCAATATAGATTTCAATAAGAGTCATAGAATGTCTTTCAACATCTTCTTTGGATTTTGGATAGATTTCCCTTTGTGTGTCTAAAGCCACCATCTATTTAGTGGTATGGTGGCAGATGCGGTGCAGTCCATTTAGCTTTCAGGAAGAGATTAAATAAGAGCTATATCTGAAAACTACAGTACTGGAGCAGTTAAGGACCAGATTCTGCCATTGTATTTTTTTAACAAATACGTATATTTCAGGGAAAGCAGTGTACGCAGTGTTTGCGGATTCATGCTAATGGCTGGAAGGACATTCTCACAGAACAGAGATGAGCATTATATTTAATATACAAAATTCAATATCTGAGCTTTTAACATGGAGTAGATCTAAAGAGTTTATATTTAAAGAGTTAATATGACCTATTACAGAGTTAGTGAAAATTACTCATTTGGCACTGTGTAATTTAATTTTTTTAATAAATGTAAACATTTATATTCAATAAGTCATTCATTATATCATATAATATTATCAGCATATTACAACTTTGCTTATATATTGTGAAATCAACAAAATTGTGATGGCTTATTGTTTTTTGGAAGGTATGTGCTAGTAAATATATATTATTAAAATCTTGTGAAGGAAAAATAATATCTATCAATTTATTCCCTCTGGTTAATTATATTTCCTGACCTATATTATATTTTTAATCAATGATTATATTTAATTCACAAACCTCAATATATTTAAGTTTATTAAAAATTCCTTTTTCTTAATTCAATGTTTATCTTCATTTTTCCTACTTTAAATTATGTTAGGTTAAGAAATTCTACTTCTTTGATATGGAGTGGATTTATTTCTGCACCTATGATGGGAAAGCTTGAATTTTGGCTTTATTTCCTCTGTATTTCCCGTAAGAAATAAACATACTGCAATTTTAGCTTAGAGGGAAAAAAAAAAGTCTAAGTAGTGTGCTAAGTGGTGTGAGAGAAATAAAATGCTGCTGCTTTTTTTTTCTAGTCTAGAAGTCTTTTCATGTCTCTTTTCCTCTTTTCCAGTAACTTAGTGATACATAGGTAGGTACTGTAATATCTGAAATGAGGTGTTTGATGTGTACCTAAAAAGATGAAAATGGTTACTTCTTGTCCTGCATTTTACTTCCTAAGAAATTTCCTTGAAAAATTAACAAATGCATATTGTTTGTGGGTCAGACAGTATAGCTGTTTTTTTGTGAACAACAGCAGAAAAAAAAATCTACCAAAATGTTTTTGCATTCGAATAAAAGTTTTTGTTCAATGGAGTGAGAAATACTTTTAAGTTCCAGCTCTGACAACTCCAATGTTTATGTTTAACCAATAAAGAGATCCATTCTTATGTCCCCTGAAAGCCAGATGACTGGGTTTCCTTATGTAGAGTGACACTGCAATAATGCAGAATGTAGCTGCTTTCCATTCTATGGAATAAAAAACAAAAAAGAAAAAAAAAAGGAAAAAAAGTGGTATCTAAGGTGAATTTATCATATTTTAAAGCAAATTTATAGCTAAGTAAGAAGAATCATCCTCTGGAGGTGACCTGCTCCCTCTCCATTGATGGAAAAAGGTATTCTTTCTAGATACTATTAGCACCATGACTTTTACTTGTGAAGTTTCAAATGACATTGGACATCTGTCCTTAAAGCACTGCCTGATCATATGATATAAACAACGGCAGTTCAAAAATATAGTCAAAACACAACAGTTTTGGTTTAAAAAAAAAATTGAATCATAGAATCATTCTGGTTGGAAAAGACCTTCAAGATCATTGAGTCTAAATATAAAACCTTCAACAGCATACCTGCTAAACTATGTCCCTAAGTGCATCATCTACATGTTTCTTGAACACTGCCAGGGACAGGGCCTCCAACACTTCCTTGGGCAGCCTGTTCCAAGGCTTCATCTTTTTTCCTAATAGCTAACCTAAACCTCCACTGGTACAATTTAAGACCATTTCCTGTTGTCCTATTTTCAGTAGTTATTATGAAGAACAGATAGACCCCCACCTCACTGTGACTTCCTTTCAAGTAGTTGTAGAAAACGATCAATTCTCCCCTGAGCCTCTGCTTCTCCAGACTAAATAATCCCAGCTGCTGCAGCTGCTCCTTACAAGGTCTGTGCACCAGACCCTTCACCAGCCTCGGTGCCCTTCTTTGGACATGCTCCACCACCTCAGTGTCTTGTAGTAAGGGACCCAAAACCGAACATAGTATTCGAGGAGCGGTCTTACCCGTGCTGAGTACAGGGGGATGATCACTTCCCTAGTTCTGCTGGCCACACTGTTCCTGATACAAGCCAGGAGGCTGTTGGCCTACTTGGCCACCTGGGCACACTGCTGGCTCATATTCAATTGTTTGTCGGCTGGCTGAAAATAGAATATTATAGAATAGAAAATAAATAGAAAAATATATGCAGAAAAAATAGGGCATAATAAAATACTTTGTGGGAGATCCTCAGCTTTTAAATCAGGAAGCCTATTTGATCTGAACCAGCTTAAATCTAATGATATTAACGATAGATCGCAAATCCAGTCTGTTGGTTGTGCTACTTAGCAAGGACATGACTATTTAGATAGATTTACTTTTTGTTAAATTATAATTATTTGTTAAATATATTAAAATATATAATTAAATAATTATTTGTTGAGTACCAATTGTATGATGGTTGTGCTACTTGTCTGGTGTTTATTCCCCCTTTATTGGGTTCCATTTCAATATCTCCTAGGATGCCAAGGGCTACTGATGGGTGCCTTATTTAATTGAAAAAAAAAAAAAAAAAGGTTTATTTTCAGCTTCATTGCCTTGATTTTTGTCAAAACTAAATTTCATCTGTAGAACAAATAAGTACAAAACATAATTGTACTGTGAGATGCAGTTGCTCTTTCCCAATTCATTCATAAAAGAAGGCAGATAGGCAAGCAAGATGGCAGAAAGACAGAAAAGAAAGATATCCCATGAGGAGGACCGCAAAAAGTCCATGTAGAGATGCAGAACAGGGAGAGAAAACAACTTCTTCATTCAGTGGCAAGAATTAAAAACAGTCTCCACTAGATGCTGTCATGAAGATAGGGAGTATGAAGACTTCACTTTAGCTTGGGGAATGGAAGACTGATCAAACAGTAAATCCATCTCTTGTGCAATGCTCAGGGCTGGATTCTTAACAGAAATTTCATATGCCACTTTCATTCAGCTTCTGTCTTCCAAGATTACTGTCAAAGACAGTTGGTATAAGGTATAATATTTTTTCCTTCTTTTATAGTATTTACCTAGTAGTATATGACATTGCAGTGTCTTAAATAAATAACTTTTGAAGAAAACAGCATTCCTGGATTTTCTTTTGTTTGGATTTCACATTTCTGTTTTGGCAAACTGGCTTCTTACATTTCTGGTCTCATCTCACAGATTTTAGGATATCATAAAGATCAAATTGTCCACACTGGTAAGGCTAAACTTGGAACTCAGATTCCATCTTTTTTCCGTTCCTAAAGAGAATGAAGATGAGCAAAAAGTGAAGAGAATTATGTTTGAGAATTAATTAATTAATTAAGTAATTAATATAATTAATAATTTATTGATTTATTATTAATTTATTATGTTAGAGTCTTTATTGCCAAGCAGATTCAGGAAGGATTCAACTCACTGCTGTGACTCAGACCTATTTATATGTAATTTAAATTCTTAAAGAAAAAAAAAAAGATTTTGTCAAGGACTTCTGGATAAGATCTACATGAACAATTTGAAAGTTCCTGAGATGCATAATATTTGTAGAATAGATTCAAGGGGTAATCTTGTTCATTCCTGTGCTAATATTTTCTCATTTTATGCATCTGGTTTCTAATGCTCCCGATGCTAGTCTTGTTATGAATGAGGCATGCCTAGGGCACTGTTGAATTCCTCCTGGTATAGACTTCTCTAGCTAGATGAAGTTACTCTCATCCTCCAACTTTTTTTTTTAAATAATTTATGTTCATTTAGTTGCTTTCAGTTGCACTTAAGTAATATATAAGCATTTCAAGGAGTCTGCTTTTATAAGGGAATTTTATAGTGAAGTACTTTTATAAAATTCAACCTGCTTTAACACAAATATTTAGTCCACTCTGTTTTACCCTCTGAGAAATTTTTTGAGTGGAAAGGCTAACTATTATAGCTAGAGTCATGTACTAACATGAGTGCACTATTTCTAATGCTA
Organism: Nothoprocta pentlandii; assembly: GCA_013398315.1. Lineage (NCBI taxonomy): Eukaryota > Metazoa > Chordata > Aves > Tinamiformes > Tinamidae > Nothoprocta > Nothoprocta pentlandii. The sequence goes on along the minus strand of VZSG01000477.1, from coordinate 592,329 downwards.
GGAATCATATTTTTAAAGCTAAAATATCTCTGCACGTTATTACACTGGATCACATAAATATACTTAATAGTTATTTCTCAAGAAGATTACGTAGATTAGTTAACTGTGTAGAGCAAAACACTTAGAGAGGGCAACATTTATGTCAACTGATTTTAAAATTCTAAATTGTGCACCTCAACACATCAACAAAAGAGAAGCAAACTGTAGTAACTAGAGAAGCAATTCAGAAACATCAGTCTGAAAAATTAGTTTCAGGAAAGCATGAGGGAAGTTAAATACTAAATCCCTGTGAAAAATATGTCATTCACAAACTGGAAAATGGAAGCCTGGTTTGTTTGTTTGTAAAGGCTTTAAAATAACACATCAGTAACCCAAATAAAAGGACAGGCAAAAGGAGTTTGACTTATCAAGCTGACAGAGGTGTACCAAGACAGATTACTGAAGCTGTAATCAGTGTAATTTACTCACCCTCAGGAGCTGTTTAGAGAATAGAAGAAGATATGAAAAAATGATATGAACCCATCTGAAGTTAGGTAGGTTTACATTAAGTTCTTATCAGAAGGACATGCCTGAAAGTCACCTGTAAGTTTTAAGGGTAGAACAAGAGAGAAGGAGAGTTACGTCAAAGCTTCATAATCAGTTCATTAACCTTCATTTGTGACAGAAAACTTCATTCACTTCATAAGAAGCTGCATGTGACTCTATGTGACCAGGGACAAAACTCGTTCCTGCAACATGCCAGCTTTCAAAATATCAATACAGAACTGTGATGAAACTTGATTTTGTCTAAAATATAGTTTTAGACAAGGGAGCTGCATATTGATGGACGTGGAAATAAATTGGGGAATAACAAAGATGTATAAAATAACTGTTGTCAAAAATCTTTTTTTTTTTTTTTAATGAAAATGAGATTTTTAGAGCTATTATACACTGAAACAGTTTGCACAGAGAAACAAGGAGCCTCCATCCTTGGAGATATTTAGAAGTGAACTGGACTCGACTTTGAGCACCTTGTTCTTAGTGACCCTATGTTGACCCCACCCCAGATTGGACTAGACGATCCCCTTTCCAAACTCAATCATTCCATGATTCCCTGATTTTTTTTTCCACCTCACACTCTGTGTAGTATAATACATTGACATACCCAAAGATTATTTCTGGAAAAAGATCACATCCTTTAGTATGAATTATGGTAATAAATTAAGAAATATTAGAAAGAGTTAGCTAATCAGGGGTTAATAATGTTTTCTAATAAAATGATGACCTATGCCACAACCTCAAGCACCATTAAAACTACGGGGAATAAAAATGACCAAGTTGAACTCTTGCTTCTGCACTGAGAAAATTACAGGACAAAATGCACCCAAGAAGTAATTGATATAGCTAGAAGTATTGAAGTATTGATATTCAAGAAGTATTGAATAGCTAGGTCACATTGGATCATCTTACTGAGCTAGTAACTGCAGATATTTATCATGCACCATTCAAAATCTCATTTCTAAGACATATCTGGAATCTGTTCCCCAATGAATGTGAAAGTGTACAAATGCTTGTGTACAAGCATTGGTGATACATTGGCTGTTATCAATTATAATCGCCATCATTTGAGTAACATTGTGGGGTTTTTTTAATGAGAATACATATTGATATAATCAAATTAAGTAGTTCAGGAGGAAATGCTAAAAGGAAAGACTAAAACTCTCTGTCCAAGTCTATGAGGAGTTTTTTCTCTTTTGTGAACCAACACCTACAACTACTCTACAACTAGAATAGCAACAGTAATAGTAGTCTATATTTTTTCTATAGTTTTACATATGTTTATTACAATAACTGAAACACATAGAATATCTTTCAGAGGGAGACAAGAGGAGAGAGAAAGAGAGA
>VZSG01000477.1:573357-584059 GCA_013398315.1 Nothoprocta pentlandii | reverse complement strand
AGGACAGATTAAATACAGAATTAAAAGAAAATGAAAATAATCATTTAGAAACCTTTAAATCACCAGGGACTTCAGTAAAACAAAATTAAAAAATTTGGGAAAAAAAAAAAAAAAAAAGTGCACTATAATCAAATGGTTTGAACTTTGACAACATATCATCATTTGTAGTCAGTATCCCTAAGATTAATTTTGGAAGGCATTTCACTGACTACAGAATTAATGGAAAATGAAAATGAATATTTGCTTGAAACTAATTGCTTGCTTCATATATTGCATAATGCAATAAAATACACTACAGAGAGGTTCTCATTTGTCCTTAAAGGCTGTGTAACAAAAGTTTTCAATCATTTTATCCTCATCCACCAAACCAATTTCATTTTACCAGTGTTGAATATCCTGAAGTTCTGTTTATGCTTGTGATAATTATCCCATAGATTAGAAAAAAAAATCTAGCTATGTGAAGCTATTTTATACATAAATAAAAATTAATCCAACTGTTAGTTAAAAGTTTTTCAGTACAGTGAAAAATTCTCTCTGGTGTCAAACTCAGCTGATTTAAGAGAGGAAAAGAGGGGAAAAAAAAAAAAAAAAAACTTAGTATAATTCAGATTTACCTGACTTGACTATTAAAGGGGCAATTAAAGTGTATGTATATGCATTTTTTTTTTTAATAGTGATGGAATACAGGAAAATCAGGAAGTACCTTTTAAAACCTTTATAGTAACTTTATATGAAAATATAAGATAATATGAAATAGGTAAAGACAGATGATATATACGTAAGCAAAGAAAAGCATAATATGCTGACACATTTTTTTAAAACTCTGAAAGTAAAATCATTTCTATATGATTTCTATTACATGTGAAGAAAGGTAGTCAAGCCCAGACCTGTTTACTCCAGAGGTGCTATATAATTTTCTATGCTTTCAGTTGAATAAGCTTTTTTAAATACTATTTTTAAATTTAATTTTTTTAAAGATTTCAGATTAAGTTTTAAAATTGAAATTAATGGACAGCAATTAATGAAGTCAGTGAAAGTACACACTTGTTAAATTAGCTTAAAGTTAAGAAAAGTGATGCAGATCAGGAGAAAATGCTTCTTTAAAAAAAATAAAAGATGTGTGATTATAAAGTACAAAAATAAACATAAAGTGAACTTTGCTAGATATAAACTTAAAATTCAGAGTGAATTTCCAGTGACAATCACCAAGCTCTTGTCATTTCAGTCATTACAGACACATACTACTGGCTCAAAAAAAAAAGTTTCTTTTTTCAGGAGTCCTCTTGATTCTGAAGACATTTTCTCTTACACTCAATTTTATTCTGAGCTTTAGGCAACCCAAAATAGAACATTAAAATGAGATTCAGTAGCAATACTCAAATTTCTCATCAAAACCACAACTCTTAAAATGATAAATGGGCCAAGTTTCTCTTGAAGCTCAGTTCTTTCTGAATCTGTAACCAAATTATCTTAAAAGAAAAGTGAAACATAGAAAACTTCAAAGCAGTCACATTAGAGAACTGATCTAATATGGAAGTATCATGTAGCCAAGTTTTACTCAGTCTAAGGTTTTGCTTTTATCATTTTGCATGTAGATACATTAATGTAGATACATCTGAATATTTAATACCTAGAATAGAAAATATGGTGGTCAAGGGTGGGGGCAAGAAACAATAAATATATAAAAAAGAAAGCAAACTTTCATTCAGGAATTAAAATTATAGATGTTGTCATGCAAAATGAGAGAAACATAAATTAGTAAGCATTTTAAGAATAAAATGGGACATGATTTAGTCATCTATTAGGAAAAAAAAAAAAGTATTTGGTACCAAAATATAGGACTGATTCTACACATTTTAAAACCAGAAGCATGAGCTTAAGTTTAAATGAGAAAATTAAAGAAAAATAAAATAACAGGAAAAAATATATTTTCCATAAGCAGAAAGAGCAACTACATATATGAACTGTGTAACCAAAGAAAGGAAATGTATAACTAAAGAATGGAAATTAAAATTTTAACCTGTCAGTTGAAGACTAGTTTAAAGGTATACATAAGTCTTGTGAGAGTTTGATGATACAAGAACATAAAAATCTTATTTGCCCTATTCTCTTAATTTTTATTTGCCTCAAAGACCTTGCTTATGAAAGAAGATTTTTTTGGTTTTGTTTGTTTATTGTTGTTGGATTTTTTTTTTTTTTTTTTTTTTTTTTTTTTTTTTTTTTTTTTTTTTTTTTTNGTGGCAGTGAATGTATATGTCTATTCAAGCCATTGTTCCAGTGAATGACAACCACAACAGCTGTGATAAATTGCAGATTGGCTAGGGAGATTAAGAGTGCTTTTGCCATCCTATTAACAATCTCCAACACAGCAGGCAGTCATAAAGCTGGTGATATATCCAGGACCACATAATTTCACTCTATCTCTCCATTTAGCTTGGGCCTATTTACTTGGATATGCTCCCAAACTAATAAAAATTATGACCTGTATCAAGCTTGTATCTTATGTAGAGAAATCTTAACTACCACCCAGACAGCCTTTGGAGCAACAATTAATGCTAAAAGGGAAGGTAGGATTCTCTAGCACTAAATATTAGATCAAAAAAAAAATTAAATTTTAATGCATATGTTAATAATAAAGTGTCTAGCGTGATTAATCATTAAAATGAATCATTTAAATGGTTTTATGTGGGCCAAGTGTGAAGAATACTGCAACACAGTAGGTATTTCATTAGTTTCAGATGAGATCTGCATTAAGAAAATGCCAAACATTCAAGTTTCAGGAAGATTTAAAAAAAAAAAAAAAAAAAAAAAAAAAAAAAAAAAAAAAAAAATAAAAAAAAAAAAAAAAAAAAAAAGTTCCACTGCATAAGGGACCTTACATGTTGCTGAAGAGATTGGGATTCACTTAATAATACTGAAGGGTGCGTAATTTAATATAAAAAGTGACAAGACTATACATACATCATACACCATACATACACCATGATAGCAGGAGGAAATGGGAAAAATGGGAAAAAATGATCTGTTTATATTTAATGCATTTCCTATGAGAAAAGTCATAATTTTTTTTTATGCTGTCATTGAGGTCAGAAGCAAGGATTTTTTTTAATGCACTCCTAATCACAAAAGCAAATGAAATAATTTAGATTATGCGAGTGATGAATAAATCCCACATTGTCTCTGTATACAAGTTGAAACTTCAAACATGGGGACATTTTCTAGATAAGCAAGAAAGAGACACATAACCATGATGGAAAATTGGGAGTATAAAATATGACAATCACATATTTTATATTTTATATTTTTTATATTAAAAAAAATCATATGTATACTCTTTCTTGCTCACACTCAAATTTTCCTATGCTCTTTCTCACTTTATCTTTGCTTACATGGTTACATTGTTATTACATAAGCCACTGCATGCCTTCATTTTTCTTCTCCGTATATTTCCATCCTGTTTGTCATTTTCAAAACTAAATTCAGTCACTTTAAAAATTGCAGTCTTGTATGTATGTATGTATCTATGAATGTAAAACTGCTTTTTAATTGACGCCTGTCTTTCCTTCAATACTATCAGAAAGACTTCTCAAGGTTTACTAGACCTTCAAGTCTTGTGCCTTCCAATTATGGCTTATTGGAAGCAGACACATATGCTTCTAAAAGAGAGGTTAGTTTTACTTTCTGGAGCAAGTGACACAATGAGGAAAAGACACTGGGATTCTTTGATCAGCTCCCACTGGTTATATGCGATGACACTTGTGTAGGCTGTATATAAATGGGTAAAACCTTCTTGGACTAGTTACAAATTTAAATGGATTATTCAAGAAAAATGGAGATAAGCTCTGTCAAAAAGAATTGGTTTATAAAGCTTCTCTCTGGTAATGTTCTTACTATACTTTAATGTCTTTTCAGGTTTAATGTTTTTAACATATACAAAAACTAGACTTAATCCTATAATCCATTTATTTTCAGATGGTACAAGTAAGGTTAACCAGAAGAGAGGATGACCTCTGACTGGTTAATCCTAATTAAAGCTGAGCAAGAGACTTTTTGCAAGCTCTTCTGATGAATTCATTATTACTTTGCAGGTGTGTTGTTCCCACTGCACATATATATAGAGGAAGAGAAATAGTACCGTAGTACCTGGAAGCTGTTCCACTGGTCCCTGTGTAATGGACTGAACTGAACTGAACTGAACTGGGAGTGCAAAGCAGGACAAATTAATGTTTCCTGGGAGACTTGATCAGCAGATCATGACATTGTCATTACCTTCTACTTGATAGAATGTTGAAATTCCTGTCCTACATACCCCTTTTATTTTTATCCTGCTTGTGTAGGGTGTTTACAACAGCTGGTAGGGACACATGATAGTAGATTTACCTACCACATTCCTTCTTCCTGATGAACTCTCTCCAGGTCCCATTACCTTACGGTGATGAATCCCTACCATGCTGCCTTTTTCACAGACTTTCCATGGAATATTAAAGAAAGTTGTTGTCATGGAATTCCACTGGCACTAGAGCTTTAAGGCTTTCTGTATTTGAAGAATGGAAGGAAATATTTTCCTACAGGTAAGATTAAACTGAAAATAATAGAACTAGGTAACAAGAAATTATTCTGAACATGTTAAAATTGATCCCTAAGGGTGTCATTCTGTGGCTGGAAAAGTGAAAGAAAACCTTACAGTGAAGGAGATAAGAACTAGAATGAAAGTGACCTTTAATAAATACCTACTAAGATGGTTGTTGTCCTTGACCTTGATTTATAAAGAAACTGTGAATGAAGGGCAGGTAAGCAACTTTCAAGTGTGTAATCTCTCAGGTCAAAAGGATAGACAGTATCTATTAGGTACAGCGCTTTACTCTGTTACGAATATACCTGAGGAATAATGGTTACACCAATACACTATCTCTAAATCAAATACTAATACAAAACCAGTCAGCCTACTATGTAGATAGATAATAGCCTCTATATATCACAGAATCACAGAATGGTTAAGTCTGGAAGGTACATCTAGAGATCATCTAGTCCAAACCCCCTGCTCAAACAGGGACACCTAAAGCCCATGGCACAGGGTGGCAATGAGGTGGGTTTTGAAGACCTCCAAAGAGACTCCACAATCTTCCTGGGCAGCCTGTTCCAGGGCTCTGTCACCCTCACAGTGAAGAAGTTCTTCCTCATATGGAGACGGAATTTCCTGTGTTTCAACTTATACCCTTTTCCTTTGTCCTGTCACTGGCCACCACTGAGAAGAGTTTGGCCCCTTCCTCCCGACATTCTCCCCTCAGGTGCTTAGACATGCTGATCAGACCTCCTCTCACTCTTACCTTCTCCAGCTTAAACAGGCCGAGCTCACTCAGTCTTTCCTCTTATGAGAGGTGCTCTAGTCCCTTAATCATCTTTGTGGCCCTCTGCTGGACCCTCTCTAAATGCTCCACATCCCCCTTACAGTGGGGAGCCCAAAACTGCACCCAATACTCCAGGTGCAGCCTCACCAGAGCTGAGTACAGTGGTAGGATCCCCTCCCTCCACCTGCTGGCAACACTCCTCTTCATGTAGGCCAGGATCACATTGGCCTTCCTGGACACGAGGACAATGCTGACTCATAGCTAACTTGGTGTCAACCAGGACTCCCAGGTCCCTCTCCGTGGAGCTGCTCTCCAGCAGGTCAACCCCAAATCTGTACTGATGCCTGAGGTTATTCCTCCCCAGGTGCAAGACCCTGCACTTGTCCTTATTGAACCTCATGAGGTTCCTCTCTGCCCAGCTCTCCAGCCTGTCTAGTTCTCCCTGGATGGCAGCACAGCCCTCCGGAGCAGCAGCCACTCCACCCAGTTCGGTATCATCTGCAAACTTTCTCAGGGTTCACTCTGTGCCCTCGACCAAGTCGTTGATGAACAGGTTGAACAACCCGGACCTGGTAGTGATCCCTGTGGGACATCACTGGCCACAGGCCTCCAACTGGACTCAACCTCATTTATCACCACCCTCTGAGCTCTGTCATACAGACAGTTCTCAATCCACCTTACTGTTCACCTGTCCAGATTGCCCTTCTGGAGCTTTCCTGTGAGGATATTATGGGAGATAGTGTCAAAAGCCTTCCCGAAGTCAAGGTAGACAACATTCATGGCTCTCCACTCATCCAGCCAGCCAGTCATCCCATCATAGCTATTAGGTTTGTCAGACATGACTTTCCCTGGTGAATCCATGCTGACCACTCCTGATAACTGCCTTCTCCTTGACATGCGTAGAGATGCTCTCTAGGATGAGCTGCTTCATCACCTTTCAGGGGACGGAGGTGAGCCTGATTGTCTGTAGTTGCCCAACTCCTCCCTCTTGCCCTTTTTGAAGACTGCAGTGATGTTGGCTCACTTCCAGTCCTCTGGCACCTCCCCTGCTCTCCATGACCTCTTGAAGATGATGGAAAGCGGCTTAACAATAACCCCTGCCAGTTCCTTCAGCACTCTTGGTTGCATCCCACCCAGGCCCACAGATTTATGGGCCGCTTCTACCCAATCCTCCTTGATCTTCCTTTTGCCCATTTATGTCTCTTTTATCTGAGCTGTGTAGTCCTTGGGGACTCTAGCCTTAGCAGTAAAGACAGAAGCAAAGAAGACATTTAGTAACTTTGCCTTCTCTGCATCCTCCTTCACCAAGAAATCCGCCTCCTTTCAGTAGCAGGCTAACAATTTCCCTAGTCTTCCTCTTGCTGCTGACATTTATAGAAGCCCTTCCTGTTGTCCCTGACATCCCTCACTCTAATTCCAGACTGGACTTGGCCTTCTTTGTTGCATCCCTGCCTTCTCTGACAATGGGCTAATATTCTTCCCATGTGGCCTGGCCCTTCTTCCACATGATGTATGTGCTCTTTTTCTCATTAAGTTTACAAAATATATAAAGATTGAAATAACTGTGAGCAGTGAAATTCCTGTATATTCTTCTTCAGGGAAAAGACTTCATTGGCAGACTTAAAGGTGGCTGTATGCACAGAAAAACTGATAATAAGAGGGAAGAAGAAAAAAAAAATTGAAAAATTAAGATTCTGTCTAAATTTCCCCCCCCAAAAAAAAAAAAAATCAGTAAGATTGAGGTCTTATAAAGAGCATATGAATTGGATATATATTCCCATTCAAATTCCTATCAAAACTAATCACAAGGGTATATCATGCTTAGAAGTTTAGAGTCTGACTCTAGCAGAGTCAATATTACTTTAGCATGTGAGTGCAACTTACTCTGAAGAAAAGAGGCAGGACGTCAGACCTCTTTGATGCTCTCAATTCTACACAGCTGCTTGTTCTATTAAACATTGCTTGACCAAATGCTGCAAATATCTACAAATGAATATTTGTCAGAGTCACGGAAATGAAAAGGCCAAAATCTTCTGAAAACACTCAGTAAAAAAGTAAGTTAAAAACAATCTTTTTTTTTTTTTCTTCCAATCTGCAAATGTATTTTAACATAGATTCCTAAAGCAATACATGTGGAATTTATTTTCAGTTGCCACACCAGCCTTCAGACTACTGACTAGTGATTCATCAGGGGAATAAACAAATAAAATAACATCTACATTTCAAAAAACAAGCTTCCAATCAGAAGAATCAAATGAAAATAAGATTGTGACATTTTAAACTTTTTCTGGAGATTTCGGGGCTTCATAAAGAGTGATTTGCAAGTTATTCATTAGATTTATGCTCACAGCTCAGTAAAAGACCTTTAAGAGTTTTCTATGAGAGGTGAATAAATATCACAATTCACAATTGTGAATTCTTTTCATCACCAGTTACGTTTTACTGAGAAATAGTTCATTATTCTTACTAGAAATATTATCCAAAAAAAATTAAACTGACAATTAGAAATTTCTACCTTCATTAAAGACAGATGATCACAAAAAAATTGCTCCTTTACATCAGTAAAAATTATGCATTTATAATTTGATGTATTAATAAAGCTGTGCCTTGAAACCAATTTGCCTGTCATTCTTTGAGAATGAAATTTAAAATTTTTAGTAAAACTTGAAAACTATTGATTTTTTCTTTGTTTCTAAACACCTGCTTTTCCAAAATATTTTTAAAAAAACACTCCAAATGAAAATAAAACTATGCTTTCTTTAGCTTAACTATATCATCATCAGATTTCCCATAAAACTTGTACACATAGTGACATTCTAAACAGCAGTAACATAGAAGAATGTCTTTTCATCTGTGTACATAGGAGGTAGTGGCCGCAGAAAATCTAGCTCCTCAGTGGATCAGCTCAACAAAGTTTGACTTCTTTCATATTATGATAAAGGTAATGTGCACCTACAAATTTTGAAAATGAGGTTAACCTCATTGGTTTTCTTTGAAACCAATAGGAGTTAGATCAATATACAATCTTTCAGCATTTGTCATTCCACATTGCTCTTCATAGGGATGTGGTTAACATCACACAGGTTCGTATTGGTAGTCTGCAGGTAGCTATTGAGTGAGAAGCTACTAGTTCCCACTGCTCTACCTTGATCCTCTTGCAGTCTCTTTTTTCTATTTTATTTGGATGTGTTACTAGAATTACTTATCTACAGCTTTAGCAGGGGAGTGAGAGAGAAAGGACTGAGACCTTTGAAGCTGTTGGAGAGCCTAAGAAGGCCATGCCTTCTCCATAGGCACAGTAGCTAATGGACGACTTTTCACCCTTTGAGCTGAATAGAAATTAGTTGTTTATATGCTTTGTTCCAGTTACTTTAACCTTCTAACTTTTATATATATATATATATAATTTTATTATTTATTTTATTATTTATTTAATGGTAGACCATTAGGTCCAAAACTTTGGCAACGTGGACTCATGCTGAACTTCAAAAGATATTTTTAGTTCAGCTTTGTAAACATTTAAAGAAAAACAACTTAGTAGTAGTTAAGAAATAGAATCTAAGGAAATAAAACCCAATTATTTAAAATGAGTAAATTACAGCACACACACACAGTCACGTGGACAGCGTTCTACAGTATTTATTTTCTTTTGTGAATGTTTAACTTATAACAAATAGGAAGTAAATCCTCGTAACCTATTGTTTCTCATGCAATATCTTCTACGTATATTTTTGTGAGTTCTCTTCAGAAATTAAAAGCATAATCCTTTGTCATGTTTATTGTTGAAAAAAATCACATTGTGTTCCAAACCAATAATCATTCAAGTCAAAGCTAAAGTTTTTAAAGTTTTAAAGATTGTATTGGACCTCTGTGTTTCCCTTAACTGGACACCTGAAAATGAAAAACAGAATTGTCAAGATGTCTCCTAGCTTTCATGACAAGGAACTTAATTCGTTTACTGACTAGTGTGATGTCCTGCTAACTGGAAGCAAGCATATACTAATTAAATACTTCAATTCTTTATTTAAATGCTTACATAGCATTCCCAAAGAGAAGGGGATGCAGTGCAAATTTTTCTTGAGGAAATTACTTTTTTTTTTTTTTTAAGCTGTGGTTTAACAGAAGTGTAGCTGTTAGCAAATTAGTGGTTATGGTTACAGTAAATGAAAAACAGAAACTATTATGGCTTACAAATTATTTCAGAAGTATTAGGAAAAACAAGATGAGCTACAATGTCACTAGTGGCAACTGAATAACATTGAAACTGTAAACTTATAAAGCAAGACCAAACAGAAATGATTTGGCATCAAAGGATGCAATTTTATAGGACGACATCCTGTTTCCAGGTGTTGATTGAAGCTCATACTCTGTGAACACCAGTTGGGCTTAATACTTCATTAAAAATGCTTATTGTGATTTTCGTTTTACTTATTTATAACCCTTGATATTTATTTGGCTTGCATGATTGTAACCTGGAAGATTATTTTTGCTTCTTACTAATATGCATGAGGTCAGTAAACTCTAAGAGGAGTGTAGATAAAAGAAATAATGTGATTTTTGAGGAAATAAATACAACTTTAAAAAAAATCTTCCTTTTACTTATGAATTTAATTGAATTCTTGAAATAATTTATTTGCATAATTTACTTTATTCAGAAGCTACATTTCTGTGTTTACACTTATTTTACTTTATTTTTTTTTCTTTGCATCCACAGATCCATAAAGTACGGAATTGTTTCCTTCAGTCAGAGAAAACAATAAGGACTGTCTGACATTGGAGATAAAGGAGAGAAGAATGTACCAGTCTTGCAACAGAAAGTGCATCAACGAAAATATTTACTGTTCCTATTAAAAATGAATTAACAAAAACAGGTGGCCTTTTAATTGAAGCTTTTATCACACTTTGCTCATTTTCATTTAAATGCAAATTTGAAATCCTTTCTCCAAACCAATAGAAAGTTGAAACTGAACATTGACACTGCTTTACTAATGATGCAATTATATGGCATATCATTAGGCTCAATGTGAGATACTACATATCCTGGAAAAACTAAGACAACCAGTGAAACTCTTTTTCTTTATTTTAGGAGGATACATTCAGAAGTTGTTATGAGAACACAGAAGAGCTCTGTCATGATATAGCAGAAAAAAAAGAGACTTCTCTCCATTCATTGCCAAACAGAACTTCTGGCCTTCATTGAGTTTCTAGGTAGTAAGTCTATGGTCTGCACTAAGGAAAGTGGATGCAGCTTCCTTATTAATGGATGGAGATTGTTTATATGCTAAGAGCCCTTTTTTCTGAGCCATCTGATGAGAATTATGTCTGTGGACTCCAACCTTTTTTTTTTTTTTTTT
>VZSG01000477.1:548382-562564 GCA_013398315.1 Nothoprocta pentlandii | reverse complement strand
GGGACACCACTGGCCACAGGCCTCCAACTGGACTCGGCCCCATTTATCACCACCCTCTGAGCTCTGCCATCCAGCCAGCCCTCGATCCACCTCACCGTGCACTCATCTAATCCACTCTCCCGGAGCTTCCGTATGAGGGTATTATGGGAGACGGTGTCAAAAGCCTTGCTGAAGTCAAGGTAGACAACATTCTTCTTGACACAGATATTCATTAGAACAAGTACTAGTCTGACACTCTATCTTTTCATGACTTAATCAGATGGTAAGGAAATCTTTCCTTTCTCTGAGTTTTTTTTTTTCTTCTTTCTTTCCTTCTTCTCTCCAATTAAGTCTTGTTTTCAAAATAGAACATCTTCCAAAGGAGAGACTTAAAATAACAGATATTTTAGCATTGAGGTTAGAAACTTTGGTGGGATTGATCTGTTCTAATTTAGGTAACTATAAGCTATACTTAAAAGACTTCAGTAGTCACCCTATGCTGATTTTGTAATCTGTAGGCAAATAGACATATCCAGAAACACCTCATGGAGCAGATGTCCAGCATAATCAGATGAAGCATCATCCTCTCTCTATTGACTACAAAGGGAAGCTAGATGGATTAGTTCAGATTTGTATATCTCTCTTTAAATTACCTAATTAGTTAAGATGAAATTCACACTGTAACTCACAACCAGGCTATCAGCAGCGTCTTTGGTCCCCAGTCATTTGCAGAACAAAAGAAAGATCTCAACCAGAAAGCTTTGTTTGAGAAGAGTCTCTGCTTCTCTAATTTGAACTGAATTGACTGCAAGGCCAGGAAAAGGTTCAAGGCTCTGTATCTTAAAAGGGAGAGGTGCTCCCAATTACCCTGCAGCCAGATGCTTAGCCCTTGTTGAACTTGCTACATCATCTTTTTGGAACATCGGATGGATAAAAAAAAAAAGCAATTCCTTATGAGGCTGATGTGAAACACCTCTCTAGGAATCTAATCCTTCTCCATGTCTGAATAGCAGGTGAAGAAACTTCGTGCTTCACTGGTGGTTAGTCTTAAATTTCTGTAATAGGGAAAAAATGGGATCTAATTCAACTTATATTAAACCAGGGACCCAGCAGCCAAGTGTAGTGTTAACTGTGACCTTTATGATGCAATCTCATGTTTTACGCTGAATCAGTGAACCTAAGATGTTGTTTGAAGGGAACCTTTCATACAGAGTTCATTGGCAAGTATTAATCTCTTTCAAAACACACTAAGAATCTATCAAAACTGACCTTCACTGCTCTGTATTAGAATAGAGTGAGAATGACGATGGCTGAGGGGAGTATTACAATAGATTTGCTGCAGACTCTGAATGAACAATTAACACAAGAATGTCTGGTCTGAATTTCACTTCAACATTGCTGGCTTGTTCCGCCATCTGACAATTGTATCTTTGTCTATATTTATTTGCAGATATGTGTATATACGTACACACACAAACAATCAGAGTTGACTTTACTAGACCTTGATTCCCAGAAAGACTGGTGAGGCAAACAAATAATTTTTTGGGATGGATTTTTTTTTTTTCATCTCCTCAACCTGAGGGGTAAAGAATGGATTTCATCAGAGATTTTCATATGTTTTCTTCTATTTCAACTGAAGGTGATAAATATTTTCATATTTTCCCATGCACTTCAATAAAGATAAGAGCAGAGCCAAGTTCTTCCTATAGGAGGATTTTCTCTCTGTATGAAAGGCCTCGCATTATCATTTATTTACTCCATGGCTACATCTCATATACGCTACTTTAGCCCTTTGTTTTTTTTTCTAAAATCTTGCTAAAAATTGTTCATAAATGTCCTGGATACCTTTTGTTCCTGTCTTTTCCTATCAACACCATCAAAAAACCCTCTGTAGGCCCACGTTTGCTTTAACCTTTTTCAGATTTCCCACAGAAAACAAGAGCATTACCTAAATATGCATTTTATCAAAAATAAAATAAAGATTGGCTTATTTTTTTCACAGAAAATATACCTTAAGTGAGGGAGTCAGGGGACAGTGCTGCAAATGAAGAGCTGGTGGACTGCAGCAGAAACTTTCGGGTAAGCTCAGTTTAATTATGAAAGGGGTTCGTAGCATGTTTACTTTGTTCCAAAAGAGAGTAATTAAGAGTGCATCTAAGAAAGAGAGAGAGGAAGAAAGACAGTAAAGAGGGTGAACTGGACAGCCATTCAAAAAGGAAGCTTTATAAAATATCTCCTTAAAATTTTGTAAATATTTCACATCCTGAAATTACTCAGGAAATTTGCATTTCCCATTAAGAGATATACTAATATAAGTGTGAAACTGATTCAGTCTGGCTCACTGCATCCACAATTTTCTGCTCCTTCCTCAGTGAAATACACCACACACATGCAAACTCAAATCTACTGTCATTTTTGAATTTAAAATTAATCTTCCCTGATTAGGTTTTAGGAAGAAGCTCAAAAGATGCTCAAAAAGTCAGGTTCACATTAAATAGAAATCAGCCTGTTGCCAAACTGTTGATATTTTCATTTATTTCCTGACATTTAAAATCCCATCACTGAAGTGTTGGACGTATGGTGCTAACTCATTGCATATATAGCAAAACAGCCAGAAAACAACAACAACAACAACAACAACAACAACAACAAAAAATCTGTTTCCACAACTGAGCAGACTGATTTTATCCAAATTGAGCCAGTGGTATATTATCCTTTCAAACAAGGACAAGTTGTTGAGCTTTTCTTGTCTCAGAGGCAGGCATATATTAACTCAAGGCTGCTAATAGAATAGTGACAAAAGAGACCCAGTGCTCTTTCTGATTCTCTCCTACCTTCTCCAGAGATTTAGGCTCATTTGGAGCCATGATACTTACCAGACCCTCCAAAAAAACACAGCAGCTCTTGTCGAAAGCGAAATCTCCTTTTGCAACAACAACAACAAAAAAATCAATTAAACAAGCGTATTAAAAGGGAGCTGAGAAGTGCTCTATTCCTCATAATCTATGATATATATATTTCCTTCAGTTTTAAACATGCTTAAAAAAAAAAAAAAAAAAAAACTTTCAAGAGCCACAGGATCTTAAGGGGATTTAATCCAAAACTTGAAAGCAGATTAGCTACTTTTTGTTGGCTTTGATAAAAAGCTTTTGTCTATCTACACAGCCATGGCTTTTACTAATAATACAGAGATGGGAGTAATTTCTAATAAAGTTGGCTCTTGGGTCCCAAACAAAACTGAATTTTTCATAGGTCTGTATCACTGAGAAGGTAAAGTTTACTGCTTGAGGTCTGGTTTACTTTCACTCTTTTTCAAAGCCTCTGGAAAGCATTAAGAAGCAAGAGATTCAGGTAATCTATCTAGCTAGAAGCTTAAAAGAGGGCAAATGTGGGGTTTATCCTACATTTTAGTCCTTCTAGCAGTAGCTACCAATTTCAGGAAGTAAAAAAAAAAAATGTCAAGTCTCCAAAATAATCTCATTAATTTGGAGGATTTTTGTGAATGTTTGCTTTGTTTTTGAGATGCATGCTTTCAAGGTTTTCTCTTGCTACAATGAGAAACTTTCTTTTTAGAGACCCTGATAATAAATAATTATAGAAAATGGAGTTGTGTTTTCTGGGGCATTATAGGCATATGATAGGAACAGAAGCTCTTTTGGTCTAAGTATATCATATCTGACTTTACTACTAGAAAAACCACATGGCTTTCTGACATAGACCCGTAACTATCGACCAAGTAAATATTTGGCATTTATACAATAATTTCCATTCCAAATACCACTTCCAGTAGACTCTATGGACCAACTGAAAGACCATCGGACTAGATGAGTTTTAATTTACATATCCATACACCTTTCTGTAAGTGGCCGAGATCTCTTCTGAGACAAATCATTAATTTTATTTTTGTTGATTTTTGTTTCAAAAGTATTTTTCCCTCTCTCTACACTAGAATCTAATTATTTAATTTTGGATAAAGTAAATTTAAAACAAACAAACAAAAAAAAAGAACAAAACAAAATTATTTACAGCCAAATCTGAGAGAAGAGGGGGACAATGCATTTGCTTAAGTAGCTACATATCTACTACACCTGTACAAGTGTATAATTCATGTGTCTCTGAAATATATGAAATTCCTATGACTCCAAAAGTGACATGAGTTTGAAACGTTTTTTAACGTATAGGTATACCATGTAGTACATAACAAAAGACAGTCTCTAACCCTATAAAATTGGTCCTGTCTGTATCCTTTGACCTTTACAGTTGACATGATTCTGCTGTGATTATATTAAGAAATATCTTTTTTTGTAAAATATTGATCTATATACTCAAGGAAGAAAATCATGCAGCTTACACATTAAAAACACTTTTAAACTAAATGGAAATCATTTTTAGAATGCCTATATTATAGTATAAGCATAAAGGGTGTGATTTACAGTTGCAAACAATAAATTTTTTTAGTCAATATAATTATTTTTCCTTTCTTCTTCAAGTGGACTATTGAAAATAAAATTGCTTTTAATTAAACCACTTTAACATTTTGCTGCAAAACACCATGCCTAACTGAAGACTATGAAGTGAACTAAACAAAAAAAATGTTATTGGTAATTTTAACTTAATTTAAAATTTAGAATATTAGAATATTCTATAAATAGACAATGTGAATGTATTTCAAGACAATTATCTTTCTGCCTGCTGTGTTTCTTTAGTGAATTATTGAAAGCACATGCACGTTCTAGAACTCAGACTATTTTGTCCTTGGAAACATGCACACACACAAATAATGATGTAAACACATGACATAAAGGGAATAAAGTGAAATGGCAGATAGATTTTATGCACTGATTATCTTACATTAAAAAAAAAAATTCTTTGTTTTCTATGAGGCAGATACTGAATATTTAATGTGTAAACTTCCTTTTTCATAATTAATCCATGAATGTGTAAATGACGTAACAGCTTTTGCTTGCAAATCTGAGACCATTAAATTACATATAGTATATGTAAAAACATTTAAACATATACATATATAAAATGCATGTAAATACATGTATGTATATGTTTTAATGGTCTGAGACTTTGTCATGTTATTATTTATATTATATTAAATTATATGATCATTTTACTCTATTATTATATTATATTATATTATATTATATTATATTATATTATATTATAATTGAATTATTGATATATTTAAAATATTAATATTATTTTTATTAAAGACAACTATTTCAGAGATATTCAGTAGACAATATGAAAATGTGACTGCTCTTGTTCAAAGATTTTTTTTTACCATATTTTTCACATATATTGCAAAACTGAACTGTTTGCATTTTTTCCATGGTTAATATACAAAGCATACAGTAAATCCTAAAAATTATTTGATAGATAAAAAATGGTATGGACCTTTACAGATTAGTATTCTTTTGCAAAAATCATTTTTGTGACATATTTTTCATTCTTTGTACAAGTAGAAATAATTTCACAAGATATAAAGCAGTGGTAAACAAATTCCAACAAACGACTTTCAGTGATTCTGGTCATTGATCTGTAAACTTAGAGATATAATTGCTAAAGGTCTTAGAAACATGAGCTTTGTGACAGGTTTAACATTTATACATTTACTTTTTTCTTTTTCTTTTTTTTTTTACTCTATTCTTTTGAAAGGCAGGACTGGAATATTGTTGTAGGTGCAGGGAAGTTCATGAACAGGTTCAGGCAGAATGTATAGAATGTAAGTATGGATAGTTGCGCTGTTCATGTGTACTGCTCACATGTTTAAGCCACAAAATACTTTGAAACTGTTGCTAATATCTGTACTACAAGGCAACTCTTATCTGAAATGCCTGCTGTACTCAGCTACTTTGTGCTGCATCACAATAGGATGACTAATCGCATCATAAAAGTTAAATTAAATCATGTATCCAGGAAGAAGAATGCATTTATGGGTTCAATATTTCAAATGAATTATTTTGTCTTTCATGGTGACTAATGTTTCAGTGAAAGACGTATTTTTGTTTTTTTGCTAGGAACCATGAGCTTCAAGTTGCACCTCTAAACTCCATGGAGATGTTGTGGTTTTCCTCTCGGTGTGCAAGAGAGGAACCTTCTGGTAGGGGGACCTTACCTTATGTGCATGTGTTTATGTGTTAAGAAAAAAAAAGCCTATTGGTGTGTGATTTTCACTTTATCTCTGACATAAAAATTTTCATTAGCAAAAGAATGTATTTTTCACTGCAGCGGATAGTATGACTATAAAAGGATATGGTGCTGTAGATATGTGCTGTTATAGAGGATATAGGCTGCTTCTACTTCCTCTACACAGTGACCATGTTCATAGTGATACAAATATGAAGCTTTTTGATAAATGAAATACTGAAGCCATTATAAATTTACTAATGTAAGAAGCCTAAAAACACACTCAATAACAGAAGATATAGCCTTTATCTGAGAATGGTGAAAGGACATTTTAAATTTTAATGTTCTTTTTCTGGAGTTCCTGTTACACATTTTTTCAACAGCTTACCTAAGGGAACGTACAAGCAATCTTTCTATCGTATAGAAAAATGCCATGCGTCATCAGGCAAGCTGTCTTTGCAGAATGGCCAGTGTCCAAAACACCAGTGCTTAAAAATGAAAAAAAGCCAAGATGCTCCACATCTTATCTGGGGAGAATTATTAACTCAGAGGCACCATATGTGATGACTGGCCACAGCAAGTGTGGTCAAAATTATCCTTAGGCATGTCACGCACCCAACACTAACTCTAGTGTCAGGAATTCAGTTCTAAAGTAGCTCTGCTGCAGTCTGTTTTTGGCACAACTTCAAAGCTAATATTCAAAGTCAGAAAGCTTAAAACCATGCAAGCTTATTTAGATTCTTGAAATGGCCTGGCTTAGTAGATTTTTGGGCATTTGGAGCTTTGTAAATCATTACAGAGAAAAACAGTAAAAAATAAAAAGTTAATCGCTTCAGCTAAAGTTCTCCATAATGTCACATTGGATTCATTTCAAAGTGTTTTCTTATGGCCTATCAGCCCCTGACCCTAAATCTCAAGGATACGGGAGCTACATTCACTGAAACTTTTTTATTTGTGAAAATTCTCTTCTTTTGGTGCATTATTAAATGTCACAAGTGTTTTTTGGGAAAAAAAAAATCATTTCAAATCCCACCTACATAATGAAGTGACTGTTGCCTTATCTGCTGTAAGAAATTGTGGGACTTGAGTCACCACTTTTTAAGGATACTATCTTGTTGCATGATGGCTGTCATGAAAGAATGTGTTGGTATGTGTGTCGCTTAAATTTTAAACAGCTTTTGCAATAGAACTGAATTAGATCTCTACTCACGTGAACCGATGTACAGAACTTCACACATCTGTACATGATATCAAAATAATAAATAAGAGGGATTATATAAAACAACGCAAATTTCCACATCTTTCATCACCTCAAAATGACTGTGTTCTTCTTCATGTGATAACTTCCCTAGCACTTTAAAATTAACTTGTAAATACTCTATCACAAGAAACTCCTTTCTCTCACAGCAATTTTCTTTCAAAATGACCTCAATGAAAAGGTATGATTTGATGTGGGTTTGATGTGGTTTAGTCCAGAATTTCTGGACTAAAAGAGATGTTGGCTTGAAAATCAGTTATCATACATTTTTGTGGTCCGACATTAAGACGAACACATTACCCTCTCAGAAAGAGAAATTTCTTACTGGACATCCAGTATGACCATATGTTTTCAACAGATATGCTTTACTTTGAGAGTGTTCTGTGTCCTAATACTCTTTGAGTCTTGAGGTTCTGTAACTGAGCCTGAGCTGGCTGAAGGAATTGGGGAATTACCTCCTTTTCTTTACAATAAATCAATCACAATACACTGAAACTCTCAGCACTCAAAAAAAATGTGTGTTGTCAGAAATCAGCAAAGTCAGAGACTGTCACTGTTTAAACAGAGAAAGTGTTGATTCTCTGGATGAGGTAGAAGAAAAAAGGAGAAGATGAGGAAGAAGGGAGGAGGAAAAGGAGGAGGAGAAGGAGGCAGCCAACCTGTACCATGTCTAACACATATTTCTAGTAGCAAATGGAAAGATTTTCCTATTTCAGTCCACTAACTTTACATAGTTCTATAGCTTGAACAAAATCTAGGTGACTCCTCTCTATCATCTCTAAAGTCTGACTCTAGACTTTCTGCAACAAGGGCCAAGGAACTTTTTCCTTTCGAAACTGGATCTGTAGCGCATACTCAGGCTCTCTCAGAGAGCACTCTTCCTGTCACTTGCAAGCACACATCCCCTCCAGAGTAAATATGTAATAAAAAGCAAATAAATAGCTTACTGTATGCTTTCCAGCCATATCCTTGAAACAAAAGACCTTTAATATAATGTAGACTATATATATACTGTAATAAGTATACATAGTGTAATATACTTGTAGAATAAGTTTTGAATAAACAAACTAAACCATTTTTACCAGTTCTCACCATTGACAATTTTTTTCTCATAAAGTCAAGGGCAATAATTCCAGTTAATTCAAATGAAATGATCTACATTTTGTGCGCTTCCTGAAATACAAAAATCAGGCTCAGACAGGTTCTGAAAACTCCTTACCACATGGTGTAACATAATATAAAATTAACAGTGGTATGCTAAACAGGACATTCAATTCCCTTGGAAAGATCCACCTGCTCCAGTGCGTAGGACAGGAACAGAACACAAAAAAAAACTCCAGATTTGCTATTTTCTAAATCTGTCTATTGCAGAGGAGGACGTTCACTGTTCCACTACTGCAAGCTGGCAGAACTAAGTATGATTTAGTTTCTGATTGCTCATAGGCATGGCAAGGACTCTTCAGAGCAACACCTCTGCAGTTATTAAGAGGCATTCCTTCTTCCTCTACCATAAAGATTCAGACATTGTTTCAGATTTCCAAATTATTTCTTTGGGTGGGGATGAACATAACCTGTCTCCTCAGCTATCTGATGAGAGGAATCAGAATAGTTAAAATAATAAAAGTGAATGCTGATATCAGACAGCAAAAGCAAGCCTGAAAAGCAAGCCTGTTTCCTGGTCCTAAAAATGAAGAATCAAAAAGGGCAGATATGTTCTCAGGAAATGTCCAGGCTCTTGCTGAGGCTGCATCTTCCTCGTTATTGAACAGACTTCTGAATCTAGACCTCTAAAGTTCTTTTGCATTTGTCTAAACCTTTCACATACTCATTTATAAAAAGAGATTTCCTGCCCAAACATACTTCATCAAAGACTTCCTCAGCATTCCTGTACAGTCAGACTACAGGAAATTCCTGAAGCTCTCCTTTAAATGAGGGCTTTATTAGGGTAGCTCAGTTATGTTTGCTCTCTGAATTGCTTACTATGGTTATGTGACTAATTGTTCATCTCCTTACATTCCTGGGAGTGAAATGTTTATTTACTTGGATTATATTTCAATTGTGGCAGAAATGCTCTCAAAATGACATATATTGGCAATATTCCATCTATACTGTGGTGTCCCCAAGAAATATAGGGATATGTGTATTATATCAACTTTTTTAGTCTCTCTCTTTTTCTTAATATTTTGTACTCATAGCATCTATCTTCATGCAAACATTGGGTCCAAATGGGATCCACTAAAAATGTCTACAAATTCTGGTTCTTTTATCTTGCAGAAATACTTAGCAAAATTATTCTGTTCTCCAGTAGCTAATATCTACTATTGCAAAGATATAACTATTGCAAAGATCTTCCAGATTGATTTCTGCATAAAATGTAATCTGAATTTGAATTTTGAATCCCATGTACTTAATTGAAAATAACATTAATAGATTGTCGGCACTATTTCTCCTGCTCTCAACTCTAGCTTCTGTTACAATTGGCAAAGGTGAGGTATCTCTATTCAACAAGATTTTATAACAAATGTCTTACTTGTCTTTCTGTTAAACTCAACATACAAAGAATATAACAACACTGAATGTACCATTTAACCAACATTCATATAGCATATCTCAGCTGTGACTCAGCCAGATTTCATCCATGGTCCTTGCTGGTTTTAAAGTTGAAACTATGAAAAATGGAACAACAGAACATTGCTTAATTATATTCTTTAAACATTTTATCCATTCAGTAACTGATATTCATAAGTTTTATACTTGTACTGCTAAGAAATTTTTTTTTTTTTTTTTTTTTTTTACTGCAAGAAGTGGAATATAGGAGCTGGACAGGAAAATACAAATTCTTTCAAGTATACATTATAGAAGCTCATGATTTCTTTATTTTTTTTCTTTCTGAAAACTTTTCTGTACAATCACTTGACAAATAAAATGAAAAGAAAAAGATTTAAAATCTACTTACAAATTAATCAATTTCTTAGAAAGTAATCCTGGAAAGAAAAAAATGCTATTTTGTATTCTTTCTGAAGAAAAAAAGAAAGGACGACAGAATAAAAATGTACAGTGACTTTTTAAAGACTATGAAGGACTATATTTTTGCAAAACAAGATAAACAAAAACCATTTACAAAAAAAAATACAGATAGTCTTTAATAGACTAGGGGAGAAAAGAAGAGTGAGGAATGAGTTGAATCCTTTATTTCCCTGCTGGGGTGGGGAGGATAGTGCTTTCCCATCCTGATTTGTAGGAGATGAAGGAAAGAATAGTCTCAAAGCAAGTAGCACTTCTGTCAGCAGCAGCCTCTCAGCGCTCTGTCTTTATTAGCCCCTCCATTGAAAGTTTCCTCATGGCTGTTGAGTGAGGACCCAGTTGGAGGTGGTGGATGCACTGAAGGATTTATGTGGTTTCTCCAAAAGCTTTCAACCCACTGCTGGGAGGGTCAAAGAATGTCATAGAAAGACAGAGTCATCCTTGACTCTCGCTAGGTATTCCCAAATACTTGCAGAGTAAGAGATGGATTCTTCATGCCAAATGAGAAAAGCATAGTGTCAGGACAAAGAAGCAGGAAAGCCATGTTACAGTACCTCATGATACAGAGTAAAATAGTAATAGGAGCCATATTAACATCTTAAGGTAAATATTAGGCTCTAGAAGAGGTGAAAAGAGCTCGTTTCAGTTTGTTTAAGGACTTCCTTGAACTGTCTATAATAGGTTTTTAACTGTTCTAGTTCTCCTTTTTTATCTAATAGAGAAAAAGACATTGCCAGGAAAGGCATCTATCTCCCTTGATTATAGCATAGTGTAGGGTGCGTTTTGCCCTAAATCAGTCTCTTTCATTAATAAAAGACACTCAAAGCAAAACATTCTCTGCCCCACACATATATATGTGTTTTATGACATTTTAATAATATATTTTCTCTATTTTCCTATAAATGTATCATCTTTTCATTTTGATTATTGCTCAAATAACACAAAAACAGAGAAAAGGCTGTGTTGCATTAAATGAGTTAGTTCGGTTTATTTTGTTCTTTACACAACTTAAAATATCCACTGAGAATAAAGAAAAAAATCTTTTGATGATGCAACCTTGTCTACTGATTTTGAACACATAGTTAAATGAACCACTTGTGCCTGAAGAACAAATCCCAAATTATTTTCTATCATTCATTAGATTATATAAGGAAACACTACTAAGTTAAAAATTCTGCATAAATGCAGGATGCATCAGATAGTATTGGTGGTGATATAATTTGAGAGAAGTGTTTTTCACAAAGATCTGTTCTTCACCACTGTTTATAAAAATAGGCTAGCATAAGCAGTTTAGACTGGAAAAGCTGAGTTAGACCTCCAAGCTTAGGTCAAACAAATCATACACCAAATTTTTGCTCATATAATCACTCCAGAGAATTTTTCTGCAGCAAAAACTAATTCTTTGTTAAATAGAAAACCCTACTAATGTAGTAGCTGAAATTTTAAGTTAAATATTTTGAGCAATTATGGCTGCCAGTGGGAATTAACTGCACTTTTTCTTTTCTATCGCTTAAAATACACTATTTTTTTCCAGCTTCCTATTAAATAGAGTAAAATAAATTATTTTATTTAAATAGAGAAAATCCCTCCAAAAGAAATCTCTTGAAAATGGTGAAAATCTCATCAAGAGATGAAAATATCAAAAAAAAAAAAAAAGTAATTTTAAGAAGATTGCTTTATTATAATATATTAGCATGGCGCTACCTTAATACCTTTTGAAGTCAAGATCCTGTCTTTGAGCAAGAGCTAGATTCTATTGTTTGCTTTATTTTGCTCACACACATTCCTCATACCTATTATAGAAATCACTCTGTTTACATGCAAAGAATTTACGCCCACTGCTGCTTTCAGTCACAATAAAAATCAAACAGCTTCCTCAGCAATCCAACTGATATTGATGAAACACCATTCAGAATTTTATTACAAAGGAGAGACAATGCAGCTCAGATGTTTCCTTTACAACTGAAGAAGTCTCTAGGGAAGGCTGAGCCATCTTTGTAAAACCAACCACTCTATTCTGTGATTGTAGAAATACCCATAGCTTTTCCAGAACAGTACTGAAAACAAAACCCTCCTATTCTGAAGGGGTAAGAAGCTATCTTAAAGAGTTGTTTGATCTACAGTATTCTTTTTGCAGACATAGTATACTAGCTGAATCTGTAGATATTTTGTTGCTTTCAAATTTACAGCCTTATTATGTGCAATGCCTTGATTTGGGAAACGCAACTAGGGACACATGGACCTCCCGGAACCTTAATTCAGCAAGTTACCAGAATTTAACAGTAATGAGTTGTTGAGTGCCACACTGATGGCCGTTCTGCAATAAACTTAACATCATGTGGCTTTTGCTGAGTGTCTTAACATTTTTTCTGCATCTTTCTCCTGCAAATAGGAGATACATTTTTTTCTGAGGTGACAATTTCTATTTAAGATTCTATTTTTTTTTTTCTAAAACATGTATGAGCCAATGTGTGCTCCCAGTCTGATCAATAAAACTGAGAAAATTGAATAACTATCTAAAACCTATATACACATGCACATTTGGACATATTCTGGACCGCCTATATCAAGATCATGTCCACCTGAATATGACACTAGCATGAAGAAATCACAATAAAAGACTCTGTGAGGGACAGAGTGTTTGGACATGGGAGTGGGTTGAAGAGGGTTCTATGTACAAAGAGACCCGACAACAATAAATTTTCTTATAAACAAATTGTAAAAAGGAAAAACAACAACAATAAATATTTGAATGGTTGCCTTTTTCTTATTTTGAAGCTGCAGAGAGATTATTTTTAGTGCATAAGAATGACAAAAAAATAAAATAAAATCCAACATTTCTTCTGTCAGAGTATTTTGTTAACTCATCTCATCCATAGATGGGAGCCACAGCAAAATTCTCACCATTCAGATGGGTACTAAAGAAAAGTCTAATATATCTTTATATATTTGAGTACTTATTTAGTGTTGATTTTAAACATGCTCTAAGAAATTTTGTACCTCAGAGAAATTTTCAATTTAGTCTAAGGAAAAGTAAACGACAAAAATACCACAAAATATTATTTTACCTTGTTTTTACATACAGTTTTTACATCCAGTTTTAAGACATTTAAGTAGATCCTTTTGATATTTGTGTTAAAGCATACAGAATGCATTCTGCATGCATTTGAATCAATAAATGACTATTTTGAGCTGTATTTAACAAATAGAAAGGAGCTATAGAATGGGTAAATGAGCTCATTTACTCAGACTCAATTACCCAAGGGCCAAGAAGACACCAGTAGTATAGAAGATGTTTATCATGACCTGAGGGGAATAAAATGGATACCTGTTATTTTATTCTTTTTTTAATAGTGAAGACCTGAAAACTGAACTGTAGTACCAGTAGACTGAAGTGTCATTAGTCATGACATTCTTCTCAGTTCATAAAAATCATAAAATGAATGGGAAAATGGGAGCTGTTTATTAGAGTGATAAGAACTCTTAGGAGCTAAATATATTGGTGTATTTTATTACTATGTTTTGACTTTTTTAATGGTGGTGGTTAAAAGAGTAAAAAAAGTATAAACTAAGGAATCAGAATTATAGAACTCAGATATGAGAGAAAATATGTCAGTTGATCAAGTAATTTTTAGGTAAGTAAAAGCTGATTTAGAGAATTTCCAGTTGAAGGAAAATAAAGAGATAACTATGCAGTGACTTTTAATCTTTCTGAATCATCATGCCATGTTAAATGCCCAGTTTCTCAACCCTTTTTCAACAACACTGAAAAAAAAAAAAAAA
>VZSG01000477.1:520810-548087 GCA_013398315.1 Nothoprocta pentlandii | reverse complement strand
TTTTTTTTTTTTTTTTTTTTTTTTTACATACATACATCTATGTAAATACAGTCATATTGGTATTATAGTCCCTATGCCAGTCTTTGTTCACACTTATTCTAAACATGAATAACCTAGGTTCAGGCAATGAAAACTAAACACCTCAAAAAGCCTTGCACAACTCCTGGAGACAAAATGCAGAGTTTGCATAAGTTGCTAACTAAAAACCTCTATTCAGTTAGCAACGCCAGTATCTTTGTGTTTCTACTGTTTGACACAATGATGGATTATTTATTTACTGAACAGCACTGGTGGCCAGAAAATCTGATTTTCATGCATGAAATCCATGAAACCTCAGCCACTGAACAGTTTCTTTTACACGTGGCAAAGGTCAACTATCAAGGGATTTTCTCACGTTTTGTGTGATTGGTCATGCCTCATTTCCTTCAAGAAAATATGATTTCCCCAAAGTGTATGCGTTTTAAAAAACAGAGACTAAGAAAGTTATTTCCTCTTTGTCTATGATAAGCCTAAAATATAGGGACTAACCTATGGAGATCCACAAGAAACTGTTTGTAGCTGGGAACCATATTTAATCCTATCATTAAGGAAAATCTCAGGGCTAGCTAGGAACAAAAAGAATGCAAAACTAAGCACTTAACCTTGTCACTTAACCTTTCAGACTTGCAAGTATTCAAAAAAAATATTTAATATATTTGATAGCTGAATTCCTTGTATTGGGAGGGCATTATTTGTTTACACTAAGATCTTCTTTTCTTTTAGGTAATAGGGAATCAAACCAAACGAAAGAAGAAAGATACTGTGGTTATTTTTGAAGGTTTCAGTGCTCTTTTCAGCATAAGAGTAATTGATTTGATACCTAGGTTTGCATCTGGTTGTAGAAGAGTGCCAAGGAAACTACAGTTCACTTTGCCTGCAGCAGGAGCAATTCTGCTGGAAGGTGGCACTCAGCACATCTTCATTAGGAGCTTTCATGGGGACTTTGTTTGACGCATGTGCAAAGCACCTGGCACAATGGAGCGCTGCTCGCAGCTGGGGTCCGGAGATATCACCGTGACGGATAACTATATGAAAACAGAAAAGCAGGAGCAGCCCCTTGAGGCATTGATTTCCTTGTATCCATACAGGCCATAGGCCTTTCTTTGGATTGGCTGAATTTTAGATTGTTAATGGACATTTACTAACAAATAGAGAGACCTCGGCAAGACTTCTGCAGATTTTCTGTAGTTTATGAGCAGTTCCATGCAAAGGCTATAATCATTTATAAGTGACAACCTGTGTTTTTGTCTAAGAAGTGACTTCCCATTTTGTGATTTTTTTTGTCCATTTTGTTTGAAAAGACTCAGATTTTTTTTCTTAAGGTAAAAATTACCTCCTGCATTGACCAAAACATTTATTATATTGTGTTATAAGCCATCATAAAAGAAATACAATGCCAGTCCTGTAGAAAAAGTTAGAAGAAATCTGACAGTAATAAAATAAAGATAACAACATCTGACACAAATATATGTATATATAAACAGGACATAATATCAAAGTGAAAACATGTTTTGCTCAACCGACGAAATGTAGTCAGTTCAAAGAGAAATTCTGTTGCTTTTATCTTCTACGAAGAGAGCAAAATACCCTTGTCTGTGCATCAGAATAAAAGACAACAAAAAGTTTATGATAAATCAAGGCTCTAGACTATTTTCATAACGAGGAGATGTCTAAATGCTGACAGAGTACGTGTTAATGTTAATATGCATGGGTCATTTGGCTACATTATTTATAAAAGTTTAGAATCTTCCCCATATCTTTGGCTTACAATGTTGATTGTAGCTACCCTTTTTATGGTAGGGTAATGATGAATTTTTGTGAGAGATCGGAAAAGAAAAATGGAAAAAAAATACCCAGGGTATAGTGAAAATTAGCATACAGTTCTGGGAAAAGGAACAAAGTATCATCTCAGCAACAATGAGGAGGATAGTCATAGTATAAAAATGTTTAAAGCATATGATAAGACTTCATTAAAAAGTACAAAATGACTCTCAGTTAGATCAGGAAGATCACCATAGAAATTCTATGTCAGCTGAGAAAGGGAGAAAGCTGTTATTACGATAAGTCTATAATCAGTACAAAAGGAGAAGGATGAATAATTATTGTTGAAATTAAATAAGGAAAAAAAAGGATGGCAAATATGAAGAGAAAGTAGGAATGAATTAAATTTTAATAATGCTTGTTATTGGAGCAGGGAACCTGGCAAGTTTTGACAATTACAAAGCTTGGGACATTTAGAACTAGACTGAGCAATAAATTCAAACATACTGGGGAGTGCTGTCATAGCTGAGGGAGAGATGGAGTTGATAATCTTAGGAGCTTTGTGCACCAAACTTGTACGACTCTCTAATAAAGAGGTTGTAACATTTCAGTCCATATAACACAGCCAGCAGAACACAGTGCTGAGCAAGGAACTTTGTTTGTGTCTGCCCTGTTTGCTCCTCAGGGCCAGATTTGCATATCAATATTAATGACACATCATCATCCAGGTTGTCTACAGCCTTGCCACTTGTGATAAATGTGATCAGATACCGTGCACAGTGCTGCCAATCCTGCTGCTGCCGAGGGGGTGTGCACCTCTCTGTTATGTTAATTTTTCTAGCTTGAACTTGGCTGCTGCTCCAGCTGCCAGCACTGTTTATAGAAAGCAAGTTTGTGCTGCTAATACACCTCTCACTTACTCACAAATTGTGTGGAATCAATTTGACCGCTTGCGCTCTGATTTGACTTGGGTAACTGGCAGGAATCTTACTCATAAAATGTTGGAATAAATCAAGACAAGGACAAGCTTTCTTTGTTACTCCTTCTTCTTATAATGGTCTTCCTTTAAACACTTGCTGTAACAGGATGAATTTTGAATAAATTTAACAGGTATTTTTGTGATTTCTTAGATTTTCTAATAGAATTCCTTCCATTATTTTTCAATAACCTACTGAGAATTGAAGTAACTTCTGAAACTGAATTATACTTTATCATTTTTTACATCTGGCTGTAATGCAATTGGCTGATTTACAGATATATCCTTGTTCCCTTTATTCAACATTAAGCAAATGAAATTAGGAAGGGAAAAAATGCCTGACTTCATCTTTTACTTACTATTAAAAATTCAGATGTTACTGTAGTCTGGTTTTAGCTTATTTTTTTTAGGAATAAATCAGGTTTTATTTGTTTTCATTTAAAGAAAAAAATTAATATTTCATTCAATTATAGATAACACTTATAACACCATTTAATGATCAAAATAATGAAGATATAGTTGTTATATTTTACTGACATAGAGAAATTTGCCACAGTTGTAAACTAGTTTTGTTTAAGATCTAGTGAATTATTTTTCAATGCTATCATCACTATGAAAATGTTCAGCAATTGTTTCAATGACAAAACTAATTCAGTGATAGAGAAAGGAAAAAAAAATACAATTCCCATAGAATCAATTCTTTTATGAATTTGGAAAATAACAAGTAATCATTGCTTGTTATAGTTTTTGACAGCTTAAGTAAAAAAGAATCAATTACAATGAAACTACTATCCAGATTAATGTTGAAAATAAACCTGTTTCTTAGGTACCTGATAACGTAAAATTGATTTTTATTGTTTGAGGGAGACTGGCTATATTTAATTTCTTTTATTGATTTCTTTCCTTAAGTCCCATATTCAATGCATGTGAGATACAATGCAATTTCTTTCAGCAAAGTAATGCCAAGCACCAAGCCTATGAATTAATTTTACATGAGTGAAAGCAGTGCTTAGTAATTTGCTGAGTATTTGAGAGCAAAACTAGTAATTTTCCTCTTTATTATTTATAAATATCAAGAGGTCCACAAGCAGGCATGGTGATGTCGGCTCAAATGAGAAGACCTTGCAGTAATTTCTAATATCTTGACACTGCAGCACCTCATGTCCTTTGCCTCATGTACTTTGAATGCCAGTAGTGATTGAAGGTTTTTGGAAATCCGGGGGAAATATAATCAGCAAAGATTTCAATTGGTTCTTTGAGGTTATGAGTTTCAAATCAGAATGCAATTTTAAACAGAAATGAATGCACGGTTTAAAACACAACACATAAATGTGGCAATTAAAAAAGAAAAAAACCCATATTGTTTGGAGCTTAAAGTAATCCTATTCTTTGTCTAAATAAATAAATAAAAATGAACTATATCCATGAGCCTGTATGAGCAGAATTTTAATGACTCCTGTGTCAGCAAAGTGAATGCAATGTCCTTTTGGTAGGAGAAATGCACAAGTTTCCTTCGAATAAATGTAAAATGCAAATGCAATGATTCATAAAGGTAGAATGAAAAGTTTGGAACAGTATGTATTTCATTTTGGCGTCTAACATTGCTTGTTGTGTCATGGATTATAACTTTACAGCGGCAGCTTTCCTTGTCTAAATATGCTAGATAAGGTGGGTGCTCTTCAGAGAGATTGCCTGTTATTCAGAGATAGCTCTGTGGATGAATTTCTCTGCAGCAAAGTACTACTGTATTTAGCTGCAGAGGAAGATGGTGACATCTGAAAGTGGGTAAGCAAAAACTGACACATAAAGGTACTATAATGCTCAGAGCCAATTTACTGCAGCAGGTAAAGATCATACTCTAT
This sequence comes from Nothoprocta pentlandii, assembly GCA_013398315.1. Taxonomy (NCBI): domain Eukaryota; kingdom Metazoa; phylum Chordata; class Aves; order Tinamiformes; family Tinamidae; genus Nothoprocta; species Nothoprocta pentlandii. The sequence continues at coordinate 543,449 of VZSG01000477.1, read as the reverse complement.
CTGATTCAAAATAAAGTAAGCAAAGCCTGCCCAACTTACCCTGAGGAGTATTCAAAGCTTAATAAAGATGTCAGGACTATACCTGGGAAGACTTGATTACTCCTGAATGCTGATCTACCGTTATGACTTTACCTGTGTAAAGTGGGGCAGAGGGTGGCAGTGTTACACTACTGCTTCTTAAGCAGACAAGCTCTTCTTATCATAAGGAAAGAGATGCATCTAAATTAAGTATGAGTACCCCCTTCTTTCCTAAGCCTCTGATCAGAGGTGCTGTAATACACCTATTCATTTGACTTGTCCTGGCCTCTGTGCTTCCATGAATGGAATATAAGTGGCAAAATCTGCCAGATCCAAGAGTTTTATCAAAAAGAATGAAGATCAAGCTGAAAGTGCTACTTTTTTTTTTTTTTTTTTTTTAAATTGATGCATGTATTTGAACGGTGACACAAAATTACAGTTGTTCTCTATAGTGATTATTTCCTACAAAATTCCCATCTGGGAGTAAGACCATGCTAGATCCTGTACAAATGTAATTACTTATCCTTTTACACAGTTGGTTACTGGTGAAGTACCTTTTGAATGTTTCTAGAAAAGATTTATGACAGATTGGCTATATTCAGCATCAACATATAACAACAACATGAAGATAAAATGTTACCCCTCCATGGGCAAAGGCTTAGATAAAAGATGATCTTTATATTGTTCAGGCACTTGGGTGGCTTAGTCAGAAGGCTAACTTCCTTGCCTCCCTCTACAAATAAACTAGCTCCTGTAGCGGAGATTCAGAGAAGGAGCCAACTTTGATGCTCTCTACCTCTGGAAGAATGTATTTCTTTCACCTGACTTCACAAGAGTTTTAGGGAGATTGACTTCCTAGCATCAGTGTCACAAGTTAGAGGGTTAAATCAGATGATGCAGACACTATTTAAGGGAGCTGTTATGCAACATTCTGTGAAAATAAGTCATTTGGAGGGACTGACAAAGCTGCTGCAGAGATAGAGCAGAGTGCATAAAATCTGACCTCCAGAAGCTTTGCTGCTCTAGCAAGGCCTACCTTCCAGAGTGAGCCTGCAAAGTCTGACAGTTAAGCTTTCTGCACAGGAAATTTGAGCTGGCTATCAGCAAGACATAATAAATATGATACAAATATGCCTTACTTTACTGATTTATTTTTGTTTTGATGTGTTTGGTTTTCTTTCTTCCCCTCTTTCTTCTCTCACCTCAAATTCAGTTCTGTCCTAGAGCCTGCTTTTTACAGTAGATAGGTGGGAGTGTGTAAAGCTCAACAAAACTTACTTGTTCTCTGAGTAAACCCACTTGACCTTCGTTTATTCAACACCTCTCAAGATTTTGAAAAGCTGAAATATTTTTGTCTTCAGCATATGATACTGCAGTCCTCATGGTCTGTCAGTGCCAAGTTCATCATAACAACATTCTTTCAAGGTCTCCTTGAGGAACATTAGTAAGTTGCACAGTCCTCTATCTGTGGTGGTGAAATGCAAATTTGCTTTACATGAAAGACGAATTTGAAAGGAGCACAACAAGACTTGCTTTTTTGGGTTTTGATTTTGTTTTGTTTCCTTCCTCATAATGGTTGCCAAGGAAGAATGTGAAATCAATTGGTAAGTTTAGACAAGGTTTTGTTGTACAGATATCTCTTTCGTAACAACCAGCCCCATAATATTTGTGATAAAGACATCACATTTTGTGAGATGTCTGCACCAAACCCAAACTACAAAGCAGAAAATCTTCCAGAGTGGAGTCTACCTCTGGAATCTAGGTAGACTCCTGTGCTCCCTAGGGAGAGATACAATCTGTTCTTCATTCTCTGGTATCTGCGCATGTAAGAAAATATACATAGGCTATAAAGGCAGGCATAGGTTAAATATATGCTTGCATTGTACTTAATTTTCTTCACATGCTTGATTTGGGACGTTAGAGACAGATCAGGTCTGATGAATTAAAGGTGCTCATATGCTCTTAAATTATAATCCAAATAAGGGACTTTGCATTGTTCTGGCAATAAACATTATTCCTTATTTGCCAGATTTATTTTCTGCCATATAATTTTATGCATTATTATTTATGTTTTTGTTATGCTTTAGGCAAGGATAAAGAAAACGCAGTCAAAACCCAGAGACCCACTGCTTTATAGCCAATACAATGAAAAAGTAACTTCCATGCAAAAACATTGAGCACTACATGATAAAACAGAACAGATTGCTACTCCTAACAAGCCAAGAAAGAAAAGTGAAACAGATATGCAATATGAAAAATATACTACTGCTAAAATAATCATTAAAAGACCCCACAACATTCTAAGTAAACGCAGATAGGCTATTATTGTTATAAATAACTTGCTTACAGATTACATTGCAAGAAATTAGCTTTTCAGTAATTTTCATATATCCTTGGAAAGTAGCAAAAGAAGCACGCTATCTAGGGAAATGTTCACTGAGAAGCTACAAGGTATTCTCAGTAGAAATGACCTACTTCTTTAAGATGAAGCCTGTGATTTCTGTGTACGCAATACTGTTTCTTGAACTGGGGGTAGGTGTGCATAGAGAACTTGTAAGATCTGACATTGGTTGATCTTGGGTTTCTGACAAATCACTTAATTATTTCATATTAACACCTTCTGGTTTTGTCTAAAGGGAATAAAGATTGACAAGTATAATGTAGAATATTCATGTTAACAGCTGAATGGAAAAAAATATGGGGAGGATTCTGGCCCCAAAGAAGTAATTTACTAAATCTCGTTAGCTAAAGTACGTTTTCTAATCACAGAGTTAATAATAAAAAAATAAATTATGAAAAAAAGAAACACATTACCCACTGAAGCATAAGAAAGGCTCTCTACACAGGGCCCACATAAAAAAATGTACATCCTTGCTAATCCTTGTTCACCTTGGAAATTCCACAGGACAGTTCATACGTTGACTTCAGTTTAGGTTCCCACAACCCCTGAAGACTCACACAGCTTTTCACGTCTCTCTCCTGAAGCCTCATCAGCCAGACGCTTCTCCACTCCAGTCACCCCTCCAGCAGCAATCAGTCCTAGGCAGAGTACCAAGAATGCACTTTTGGGATTCCATGAACATACTCCAGCCAAAGCCAGAGCTTGTCACATCATGTGACAAGCATTTTGTCTCTGAACCTAGGCATTTTTAGAGCACACACGCCTGACTGACTGAGAGACAGGATGCTGTCCTTCTGGATGTGAGTAGCCTTAAAGAGCCATGACTAGCCTCTTCTGGAACCTCTGCCCAGGCACTCTCTGCTCCAGCTTATCTTCCCTTGTGGAGCAGTCCAACTTTTCCATGCCCTGACATTTTTTTTTCATTAAATATGGGCTAAATTCTTGAAGCTAATTGTGAAATATTTGTAAAGAATGTATAGAGGATAACAGCTCTGTTATAGCTATTTTGGGGCATCAAAGATAATAACTATTTTTACTGTTTTTGAGGTATGATTTTCTTATAATGTTTTGTGGAAAACTTAAGTATGCAGCATAATGATCAGGAATGAAATACAAATTTTCCAGAAAAGGACGTAGAAAATTTGAGTGTCACTCATAGGACTTATTTCTTTACACAGGTTTATCAAGAAAGAATTCCAATATGTACCATTTACTTTTTTTTGTCTGACTTCAATATTTTTAAACCACTGAGAAAATTTGATTAGAAAATTCCACACATTTGGAACATATAGGTATAACTTCTCTATAGAACATTTATTCAGATCTCTGAATAACTCTGAATAATCTCTGCTAACAAAGATCTGCACTTATCTTTCATTTTTTTTCCTTTTAGTTCTCTGAATGATGAAAAACAGAGTTCATCATAGATGCCAGCTCCTAGGGTTTGTTTGTTTGGTTTTGCTTGCTTTTTTTTTTTTTTTTTTTTTTTTTTTTTTTTTTTTTTTTTTTTTTTTTTTTTTTTTTTTTTTTTTTTTTTTTTTTTTTTTTTTTCAAAATAAATGACTACTCCCAAGTTTTCTCCTTCTGAGAATTTCCTGTCTCCTTTCCACTTCAGCAAAGAACTCAAGCTCTTTAGCCTCCAAAAGTGAGCTGGAAAACCCAGATGGCATAGTTTTGGAGAAAAGCAGGAAAACCTGATAGTCCGTCATAAGAAGGAACAAGCCAGATTTTCATTTGAAATAAATGAGCATATCTGCGTAGAAGTGAAGTAAAATTTTACCCAGTGAGGATATAAATCCAAAATAGATCTGAAATATCATTAAAGATAAAAAGTTAAGGAATTCACAGCTGGTAGCATTATTTGAGGGGAAAAAGAGATGTGAGTCTTACCTAGGATCCTTAGTTAGCAAGGTTCTACTGAGTTGGTTACAGCTACTGGGATTTTGAATACCTTAAGCTCTCATTCAGACAAAAAGCATTCTCCCAAATTCAGTGGATTTTACACTACAATTTTATATTTTTTTCCTTTTTTCTTTTTTTTTTTTCTGGTAGATTTATTTATTTGCTTAACATAAAGCTTGCAGTGTTTCAGAACTGTACTGAATTATGTTGTCATACATCTAGTTAGAAAAAAAAAGATGGGATAATTAAGTTTTTACAGATTTAACCTGGAGCGGAAGGGCAATGAATTTCTCTACTACAGAATTCTTTAGTGTCCTCAAGTAAGTCACTCACTCTGTACCACAGTGCAAGGGTAATTGAATATCACAGAAAAAAATGTTTATTGCAGAATGAGGGAAGTTCCTTCATATCACAGCGGGAAAAAAAAAATCATGAGTTAATCTATGAAAGGGAATGGGTCTCATTCTGCAGAACATGTTTCTGCAGATTTATTTGAAGCGATATTGCAAAGACTTTGAAGAAGAGATTTTGATTCTTTTTTTTAATATTACCAGCTCATATTATTGCTCTAGGACTTAATTGTGGCTGTACACTTTGTGTATAAATCATAATTTCTACATTGATTATTTGGCAAGGAAAACAAAAAAAAAAAGATTAAATAGAAATGTCTGCACTTCCTTTATCCTAGGGAATGCTAGGGATCAGTATAGCCATTTTATGTCTAGTTCCTTCTATCAAACATGTAATGACTTACTTAGCAGTATCAATCCTAGCTAGGCTAACCCTGTGGTCATGGGTGCCCTTCTCACACAGCAGAAATCTGTTGTAGTAGTTTTCAATCTTATTTGCACTACCATGTGAATCTGAAAATTTCATAGCACTCAGTTTTAGAATGACTTAAGATAAAATAAAAGTTATACATGATAAAAAGTTTCCTTCCTTCCTCCCACTCCTCAAAAACGCTACTTGCTATCTTAATTATTATTGTATTAACAATTATAGACATGTTGGAACATGTTAAAAACATTTTTTTTCTGAATTCTCAAAGAAAATCCATATTTTTTTCTATTCTAGGATGTTTTGAGGAAAAGGATTTCTTTCCTTCTTTTTTTCTTTCTTTCTCTTTCTCTTTTTCTTTTTTCTTTTTTCTTTTTTTCCTGGCAGCAGAAACTGACAGCAAATCAAATCAGACATATACATATTTAAACAGTCTGGTACAACCACAGTCTTTTTCAATATATTGAAATTTCTGGACACAAAATAAATATGTCTTTTCAACCACAGTACAATATGTTAAAAAAATAGTTCTCATGCTTTACTGCCTGCTGGGTTTTATTCTAATACAATTCTACAGTTATTGGAATAGATTTGTGTCTCTATTGCTCTTTATATATTTATTTTAATTTATCATCACTGGGAATACCTGTCTACTGGCACAATTTTTATTTCAATTGGTTTTGGCACTTAAGTGCATTTTGGTAGAATGAATGACAAATCTAACTTCTGTTAGGCTTAATGGATTTTTTTTTTTTTTTTGCCTTCTGGACATTGCAGCTATCTCTGCATTTTCTTAGTGGTCATAATTAAAAGAGGTCCATTATTGTTTTTGCTTTGCTTTTATGGATGACAGATGACAGTAGTGAGTTACAGATACTTATGCAATTAATATCTGATGTGCCTTCTTGAGATTTCAATTATGTGGAGAAATTTGCACCAGATTTCCATCACATTAGAAGAAAAAAAGAAAGAAAAAAGACGAAAAATAAAAAGAAATACAAATTTTATCATCAGATACACAACTCTAAATTCTGAAGAAATATCTATGTTGTGCTTCTCTGGAAACAGGGCCTCACATTTAACAGTTTAGTTATTCAGTTTGGAGAGTGGCCTCTCCTAATCCTCCTTTTTTCCACCCTTACAACTCCCAGGAGGCCCAGAACATGCTCTAGGTCCTCCCACGTCTTCTCACAAAATCTTTGGTCAACACAGAAATAGCTATTGACACTAAAATTTGAATAGTGTATGATTAATATTCAGTACTGTGATAAGTGAAGTAAAATTTGCATTCATTTCAGGCTTCAGATCAAATGAGGCATTGCTGATAAAAATAAATATATTCACTTTACCCTTTGAAGGTTATCTTTGCAACTAGAAAAGTTAGAGGGTGTGCTTGTTTAACAGATGATCAGATATTATAGTAGGAGATCAGGCATCCTGGGAAAATGTCATGATTTAGAACTGGAGTAAAACCCAATAAATACAGCCTCTAATAGCAAATAGCCGCTTCATAAAGAAGGAATTATATATTCTTACTGATTTTTTAGGAAATGTTTATAAGTAGAAAATGCTCCCGAAGTGGAACAATATTAGTTCTTTTATAAACTTAGTGAGAAAGTAACAAATGGAAAGGATACTACACTGCAATTTTAGTTAATGAGACGTTTAGATAATCAGGACTTTTATCTTAAATTAATTTCCTAATCATTAGGTATGTAGTTATTGCGGGGTTCTTTCTTCTCTTTCCCATTTCAACCAAAAGATTTAATACCATCTTAAGAAAATTTCCCAAGGGAAAGAAAAAGGAAATCCATTGAAGTTCATTTCTGTATGTGATTTACTTTGAATAAATCACTATTTTTAAGTGAAATCTCTTTTGTCAATACATTTTGAACAGCATCAGTGCTGAGGTTCTTTGCACCAAGTCATGCAGAGAGATGAAGGATGCTGTTCAGTCATCTGTCTTCCCCTTTTTCACCCAAAAAACAAAATTTCTGCTGCATGTTGCACCTTGCATTTGATGGGGAAAGGGAACTGCCTTTTTTGTATCCCGGTAGGCAAAAACTGTCCTAATTCATGAAATGATGTAATCTCCTCACAACACAAATGCTAAAAAAAACACAGAGAGAAGAAAAAAAAAATCTTCTTGTTATGTGAACATGCAGAAGGCCATCTCTTTTGTGAAAAAAAAAGAAAATGTTCTCAATTTAACTGTGACTACTGAAATCTGCTTACTGTATCATTATCAGCAACCAACATCTGCCCAGAACTATCACGTATGGCGCTGGTGCTCCACATCCCCCCACACAAGCAGCATTTAAATAGGGATGAAATGGGATCTGGATCAGAAATCCCCTACGGATTGTCTATAAGGAAGAAAAATCTCTGTGGTTGCCTGTAGGCAACCCGTTTCCAAACAGGAAGATAAGAACCAGAAAAAAAAATCAGAAAGGAATGGTATACATAGCTTTCTGTTTTAAAATAGGCCTCAAACCTAATCTTCCATCAATGACCAGTTCTATACATTACTAGCTGAAAATCAGTAGTTGCCAGATAAGCTTTCAAAATAATTGAGAATGTAGAAATGTTTCATGCTGGGACAAAGTTGCACATTGCATCGTGATGAGAAAGTATATTAAGCTACTTGCATAAAATTTGCTATTTTCTTTCTGAGCAAATATCTGGGATACAAAGAGGGAATTAGGAGACAATTTCAGAGTGGACAGTGTCTGGACTCTGCTGGTATCAGTGACATCAAAGGCTCAGTCAATTAAGGTACCCCAAAACAACCTCTGCCCAGCACATTAATCAGGTTTTCCACCTTTTAAGAACTCCCCAAATTTTACACAGCTAGCATGTTCTGTATTTTTCACAAGTGTTTGGATGAGCCCCATGCCCAAGCTTTTCATATCACACTGACCTGAAAAAATACAGCTCTTGTGCCATTGAGAAATGCACTCACGTGGAGAAATATTTTATTCAATAATTTCCTCATTCTCTGGAAGGGAACAACATTTCAGGGCTCCCTGTTTTCAACTTAGGGCTTTTCCCAGAAGACTAGCTCCTAGCTCCTCCTTCTTCCCATGTAAATTATTACTTTAGCACACTAAAGTAATACATATGTAAGCCCAGTGGAGATGCGTATTGCTCTTAGTGTTTCTTACTGTTGAGTTCAGGCAGCTGTCTCCTTAATTTTCCTCTTTTTCTGAATCCCATTCTGAGGTGGCTGTGTTGCTTCTACATCGCCTAGAGCACACACATACCCATCTCAGTAGTTTAGCCTTCATGACAGAGACAAGAAATTTAAATTTTGTCATTGAAATTCTTGCATATCTTTTCTTTGACACCAAGACAATACCTCAGGACTCAGTTACAGAAAATGACATCTTGGCGCATCTTAAACACTCAAGTCAGCTTGTGATCAACATTTTCAATACGTGGATGCATGGGGAGAAGAGGTATATCCATTGCTAGATCTATCTGGGTGAACCACTAAACGACAAGAGTTGTAGCAGGGAACAAGAGATGCCATTCACTACACTGAGTGCTAACAAAGCTATCCTGAGACAATTGCAAGGATCCAAAGGAAAGCAACCCTTAACTGCGGGATTTGGCCCTCATAACTGAGGTTTATAGGTAAGGCAAAGGGGCAAAGTGGCTATGTTTAAGGTAATGCTGAAGAGGAGCTGTGTTTTTAGAACTGTACAACTCTCTCTATTAAGACATCACATTTTCAATCTCCTAATCAACATAACGCTAAGAGCCTTGAAATCATTTTATCCTACTAAGCCTAGCAGTCTGTTCAATTATCATCATAAAAAAGAATGGCTTTTGTTCTGCAGTTCAGTGCAATTGGTTTTTGATAATTACCTTTATGTCTTTTTAGCTATCTAGTTTACAGAAAAGATCATAGTGCACATAAAGTTTACATTAAAAAAGTTCAATAACTTGTTAACTGTAGATAACAATTTAGCCTTATGCTCACTGCATATATTATGGCTTTTGTGGCTTCTTTTCCTTTTGAATGACACGGTCAATGGTTCATCACATTTGCACCTCAGAGGCAATTGTTACTTACTCATGTGTGAAAATAGCAGAGTCTATTTAGATTAAATTGCTCAAGATGATCACAGATTGTTCAGGGACAACTCACAACATTTTGGTTGAAAGAAGATTGTTGTTGCCTTCCACCTCACACATTCAAGGCACAATTTCAAACTACACAAATACATTCTTTGGGGCTCAGAAAGTATTCAAAATTCATTTTGTTTCTTCTGCTCAAGACAGATAATTGTACTTGGGGAAAAAAAGAAATCATATTTAAAAAATGTTCATTAGTTACTTGTAACATCCTTTAAGACATTGTATGTACTGGGAAAAGTAAAAGAAGACAGGAAGTTTTTTCAGGGAAAAATACCAGTGAAAACATCATGTGCAATTATTGTAATAAACAGAAAACATAAAATAAATATATGGGCATACATTAAACATTTTAAAATCTGTCTAGATCACTGAAAAGGCACATGAACCAAGTCTTCTGTCATTTTTTCAAAATATATGTCATTTAGAAGTATTGAAAGAACAAAGGAGTTAAATTGAACCATTTGTGCTATTTTCTATACAAGTTAATTTTAACTTCCAAATAGGAGAGCAGGATATCTGTGTTTACTTTGATTTATTGTTTTAATCAGTTTTCAATTAATTGAGATGATGGGGAAAGTGAAGGTGTCTTGTATTAAATATAAACATATATATTTATGTAAGTTCCAAAATTGCATTTTTAATATAATCCCATACTGGACATACAAAGCATTTTTCTTCAGGCAAATTTGTCTTTGAAGACTTTTTTTTTTATTATTTTCTTCATCACTTGGAATTCTGCTAAACATATTAAAAAAAGATTAAAAATGAGGTGCCACTAAAAATATTGCATGACAAATTTGGTGTTAGCCATTTTTTTTCCCCTACAATAATATTACACATTTAGGACAATTTAAACGAGGGATTTGCATGAGCAAATTCTGTGAACAAAAGGGAAAACAAAAAGCTTTTAATTCAAAGATTATTGAAGTATGCATGAAAGATGAGTCCTGAATATGTTAGGAAATCAGTGAAAGTATTTCCACGTAAAGCAATGTTAAAGTTATTTTTAATATCCTTAAACATACAGTAGAAAAATAACTTGATTAACAGTTAAATGAGTGATAACAAAAGAATATAAATTGTTCCATACATTTTATGGAACAAAAGGCAAAATCACTGATCAGTGAAATGTATGTTTTTTTCCTTTTTCTTGAAAGGCTTCAGAATTTCTTGCAAATCATACAGATTTACTTCTATATGAACGATGAAGCATGAAGGATACCAGCATTGTCAATTCTCCTTGCATACTAGTTTGGGATAAGTAATTTTTTTAGAAAACAAGTAAAATAACCAATTTATTTCATACTGTCTCCTGTCAAAAAAGTATTGAGTATAAAAACTGTCATTTTTAGGAAGATCCCCTTTTGGAGGGTCTTGTTAGTATATGTGTATAGATATATATACACACACATATAATATTGTATATAACGTGCATATACATATAGCATTGTACATATATATATACACACACATATATATATACAAACACACATGGATTGAGACACGTATCAAAGACACAAGCAGGCATACAGGAGTGCACATGCATGCACATCCACATGTACGCAGAGCTAAACGACAGTTTATATGGAAGCTTTGTGAGAGGCTCTCAGATCAGAATAGCTGCACACGCCATGTCGGAGGCTGCACCAGCTCAGGGCTGCACCCGAATTGACTTCTCCCTGGGCTTTCCGGGTTGCTTCAGCAGCCTTAAGGCAACTTCAAAGGGGACTGCATGCTGTCTGCCAAGCAGTCTGGATGATTTTATCCCTTCAGTGAGTGCAGACACACTCTCCTAACTAGGGCTCGGCAAGGGCACTGGGTTCCTAGGGATCGTCACCCCGCTTTGGGGCATGCCCTGCTCTGTGCCTGTCTTGCCATCTGCAGAAACAGCTTTCCAGTCCTATTTTCTGCAAGGAGGAACTCCAGGGCAGAAGGGGATTCCCTGCAGCTCAGGATCTCTAAAGGATTCCCACAGAAAGCAGCTGTGATTTGGCTTTTCATTTCCATGACATAAAAAGAAGAAAAATACTGTATAAATATGTAGAGGTTCTTTATCTCGCAGAATGTAACTTTATCCCATATGAGGAACAGAGGGAGCTTTTAGAAGAGAGATGAATTGAGAAAAATTACTGAGCAGTCTGTGGACAGCCAGACATTCTTTAGTGTTCAGAATGTTTTCCCTTCTGAATAACACACTTATTATTTTTGGGGCATATTCCAAGAAAATCTCTTCTAGACTGTCTGCTATGTATATAAAGTCTCATTTTCTTCACTTGAAGTAAGAGTCCATTTTCATGATGGAGAGAATTTTGCCTTTCATGTATGCCTAGAAAAGAAGAAAGATGAATCTACAAAAATAAGTTTATATAAATATTTACATTAATATGATAAATTATGCTTTGAAAATTGTTACTTATCAAGATTGGTTCGTTCTAGTAGACTTCACAAATAAATATAGAAAACTACACCTTGATTTATTTGCGATTTTACTAGGAGTTTGCATGTATTGTTTAACATGCAATTACAAGTAATAGACATATATACTGATGGCATGAACCATAAGCCTTCTTTATTTATTCAAATGCTTTCAGAAGTGTGGCACTGAAGAATTTAAGGCATTTTTTTTTCCAGATCTATAGGTGTATTTGCCTCCTTGGACTTGTGCCAAAGACCCATCCCCTTAGCTTATCTGTCTGCAGGCAGGCTGATTTTCAGCCTTGAATGTCAAAGGTAGTTGAACACAATGATATTTTCTTGTCTTTTATTGATATCAGAAATGACTATGCTTTAAACATACTAGTCCAATAGACCACCTAGTCTAGAGACTGACCTTTGGTTCCCATCTTGATTAACAGCTGTGACTACACAAGGATATGTTCCCACAATTGCAAAACAAAGCAAAACACAGCTGGGTGGTGAAGATTCAAAATAATCAAAATCTGATGTTCTCAGCAGATTAGAATTTTTCCAAGCTCTGCTTGGCTGTAGTTTGCTCAGCATGATGTCTAGTTTTTAATATTATTCAGAATGATAATCTTAATGACTTTAGAAATTATAATCCTAGTGTATTTGCTAATAGGATTTATACGTGCATATACATATACATATGCACACATAAGATTTAAATCATTCAGCAAGTTGTGATTCTATTTACTTTCTATAGTCTGCAATTAGAACAATCAATGCATTCAGACAAAAAAACAAGATACTTTGCTATCAAAGACTCACATCATTGCCATTCTTGTTAAATGTATTTGTTGATTCATTGTCTGAATATCTAGTTAGTGATGTTTTTGACACTCATGGGACTTGACAGTTACCTTTTGAAATGAAAATTGATTAAGGCTGCTTATCAGAGGAAACAGGAAAAATGATATTTAAGAAATTAATTCTGTTTCAGAGCTTCTTAGAATATTGCATCCTATTTCTTCTGAAGATATGTGTTAATTAATGAACTAGAATCAATCACCCCATTTCTCTATTAGCAGTGATATAAAAGATTACAAAAAAACTTCTGAATAAACATTACAACTGTGTTCTCACAAACAGGAAATATTTAATTTAGGCAGAATTTTTGATTCAAATACTAGCTCAAAGAAATATATATGCTGTATTTGAATACAGTGTGCTGTGTAGTGAATACTCAACTATCTTTGAAAATGAAGAAAAGAGGAAAAATAGCTAAGAAAAGCTCAAGACCATTTTTTGAACTATTATTCAATATTATTTTATTGTCTTCTTATTCTTATTGTCCTCTTATTGTCACATTCTCAGCGTTTTAATATCCGTCCTAATTAATAAATTACCATAGAATCAAATCAAGTGTAATTTCTTACTCAAAGATGGTAGAAAACTCACCTGATGAACACCTCACTCATTGTGAGTAGGACCATGGAATCATTGGCATTAATGCAGGATTCAGGCTAATGTTCAACCATTTTTATAATGTATTTGTAGCACACTATTTAGTACATTTTTTACATATTTTTGATCAGGTTGAGTGATATTCAGCTGAGACTGAGTGTTTTATTTGCACAGAATGTTACTACGAGCTACAAAAGAAGCTACAAAAATCTGGCAAATAAATACTTTATCTGGATATTATAAAAGTAATCCTTGATCTTTGCTTATTTCTAAACAAAATAACCTTGATCTGCTTTAGAGTTTTCTAAAATTTGCACAGTCCTTTGAAGGTCCTCCTTCAAACCGTCAGTCAGGTCTTTCCCAGGCAGAAAATCCTGCCTGCTTCACAGCGAAAAAGCTGGCCACATCTATGTTCTCTGCAAAGCAGAAGACCCCAGACTATTTCATCTTCAGCCATAAGACTGGCTTTTAGTCCTCAAATGCTTTGGACACCAATATTTTTTATAAACTATTTTGAAAGGAAAAATATCAATGTACTTTTCAGCAAAGTACATCAGTAGTTTTAAAAAGAGGTCAGCAAATACCTATTTTTTTGCATTTGCAAGCAGTATCACAGATTAGCCTGATGTAGTCAGAATTAAGACATTATTTCTGTTGTCTTTTTTTAGTACATGGTTGTTAGCTCATTTATTCCTCTGTACTACAAAGACAGAGTAGAGAGCACAAGCTACAGAATCCTGGGCTAAACTAAATCAATCTTCATGATGTCCGACACAGCATTTAAGTGAGTCTCAGTGCACCTTTCCTCTTCTGGTCAACAGCTGTGGAGAAATATGTGAAGAAGTCAGGAACAATCAGCAGAGACAGGACTACCAGAAAGATATTTACCATTCATCTTTGTTTGATGTTGTCTTTGAGATATAGTCCCAAAAGAAAACTCAGTGTTCATACCACATATGAACATTTCTGTTGTCACATCTGGGGACACTTTCTTAAAGATGACAAAGAAACTTTTCCTGGAAGGTAGTGATCACATAATTCTATAAGTTCTTGATGATTTTCTTGTCATTTTAGATGAAATATGTGAATGAGGAAGAAACGAAGTTTCTAGCAGAGTGACTTCACTGTGATTGTAGAATGTTTTGCAGTAAGTTTTCCACTACAGATTAAAAATATTATACAGAGCTGTGAAAACATTAATAAAAACAGGCACTTCTTCAAAAATCAGACTGAAGAGTTTTGCCTGTTGTTATTATTTGGAAAGACCAAGGAAAGTATTTCTTATGACTTTTGTTTTATGATATTCTGATGAAAAGCCTTTCTAATCCATCAGGAACTTCTGCATGAATTTGAACCAGGAAGTACAGAAAAAAAAAAAGATCATTCCCAGTGATAAAAAATGGAGGAATTGTATATGAAAACTCAGTGATTTTAAAGTGTTTTACATAAGGCTCTCACTTCTACCTTAAAAGGATATTTAATATCAATGGAACCAGTTATAAGCAAAGTTGCAAACAGTGAATTATGAAGTTGGTACCTTAATGGTAACTCAATTTGTGCCATTAAGATGACTCTTTTGCATGATGCATAGCACTCCAAGAAAGTACTGCTGGAGAAGTGCAAATGATGTAGATGTCTCTGGTGAGACAGATAAGAAAGATGGTTTCCTGAGGGAGCTCCAGGACAGATGGCATTTGCAAATGAAATGGTGGTGATGACAGAATTTGCCCAAGCAGATGTAAGCTGCTTCCAGGGAAACAAGAAGTTGTTGAATGAAGCTGTACCAACATCAACACATATTAGAATGGCCCATCTGAAGAGATGATAAGATAACCATAATGTTACACTCTGACAGCTAAGAGACCACAGTGTTGTTGGAGTATGGGTTGGAAATAAATTTGATCCATGGAGAGCAATCAGTGAAGCAGAGAACATAGAAGGAACACATTCAGCAGGAATTCAATTCATGAATGTCAGCCATCAACCATCAACCACCAACTGCATGCAGTAGGAGGAATACAGTGCCTATGAACTTTAGGTATTTAATTACTGCTCCCTTATTATGATAGCTCATATTTCTAGAATGGTTGAGTAAGGTAAAAAAACAATGTCTTCAGTCCTGAAATATTTTTGTTTCAGGTAAATTGGAGAAATCATGGAATATGATGGGGAATTTAGTCATATTAGAGATACCTCCACTCAATGCCTGTGAATGACAAGAATGAACTCTTCCATGTTGTACTTTGGCCTAGAAGGGCCAAGATTTGGTATCAGCCTGTATAACGTAAATTATATGATCACTGTTAAATGACTTCCATAAGTTACGTAATATTGTAATGGACTGTAATATTGTAATAGATATTTAAAAGCAACTTAGACTGAAGGTCCACTTTTGAATGTTTGATTTTTAAAATTTGCAAGCCTGTTTTGTATTGAAAGAATAAGTTGTCTCCCAAAGAAAGACAGGGAAGCAAGGGATAGAAATCATGGATTTTACCGGACAGGAGTCAAGAAATATGCAGAAAGAGAATACGGTAGTGACCAGCAGTAGTTTCAAACTACACAGGAAGCTTTCGTTACAAGAAAATGAACAACAGTCTAAACAAGAACAATTTAGTTAAATCTGGATGAAGAACATCATCAGATTTATTGTACAGTGTATTTCATCATATGTTACTTATAATATTTTGTATTTTATACATTTTTAAGCTAAAAATGCTTACACTGACTGTGAAGTTTTAATAGTTTCACCTGCAAAAGGATTGTGTATTACCTGTTGTATAAACTGTTTAAAATTACTGAAGAGACAGGACTGTTGGATTTACTACTGTAAAGAGTTAAAATGAATTGTAGGAAAAAGCTGTAATACTTCTATATAACATTGTCCCAACACATATTTATTTCTGGTATTTACTGTTATTGGCATCAACATTAATACGACTGAATTTCTGTGTGCTTTTTACAATTTTGAATTCTTTATGCATATTAAATATTTCTACTTCAGGACCAGTTTCCTTTTTCCCAACAGTAATACATATTAGGCTCTGAACCTCATATAAATCATCTCCTCAACTTACCTTAAAGCAAGACAGAATTGACTGAATTATAATGGACATATATATATATATATATAAGCATGTATTTTATATAGATATCTATATCAAAGAAGATCTTGCCTCTGTTTAAGTATACTCTCATTCTAGTGTATATGCAGACATCTATGTGGTTCATTTTATGTTCTGCAGAAAAAGGGCTGGAGGATTATATTGTATGTCACAATTAGGTCTGGCTGTCAACTTTATGCTAATAACCTGAAGTGCCATCCATTGTGTAACACACTGTATAATACTTAATGACCCAGGTGCTTGTGGAAGGCAGATCGTATTGAAGTAGCTTCAGAAAGAATCATATTTCATGTATACCTGTTCTGTGTACTTTTTTTCCTCCAACAGCAGAACAAACATATAATAGATTGCTTCGATGTATCAAAATGTTTTTTTTTTTTTTTTTTTTTTTTCGTAATCATCCACATACAGGATAAATGCAATGTCAGGCTGCTGAGGTTAAAAGACAGATGGGTTGTTAGACTGCATTGGAAAACATATTTAAAGTAATTACACATACATGAGGAGGATCTTCTGGCTATTTAACTTGAAGGTTAATGAAGAAGAAAATTCTCCCTCCACTGGTGTTACAAATTTTTCACAGATCCCTTTTCACCACAAGCCAATTCCACTCAATTCTTCCTGGTATCTGTACAATCATGTGTGTCTGTTGTTTTCATTATTCCTCTTACAAGCACTTCTTGCAGATGCTAAGCAACACGGCATGTGTACATCCTGGGAAACGAAACAGGGCCAGCACACAGACCTGTGCACGGGTATGTGATCATTCGTACTGTGAAATTGTTAGCGTGGCCTCTGAAATAATTTTGGCCTCATCAAGCAGCATTCTCACAGGCGATGCCCGGGCACAGCAAGACACTTAGCGTGGGCCAGGGACTCCTCCTTGCAACCAATCTGGATGCAGTCACAATGTTTTGGGGCAAAAGAGAATTGATCTGTGTAGAAATAAGTGTTGCCAAGACAGCTGGCATGAGAGACAAAGAATAGTCTGTGGTCCATTTTCTTTATTACTATAGACACAGTCATGGGTTTCAGTCACTGAGCACTATGCACTCTCTCCATAACTATGCCTGTTTGGATTCTGCACACTTACTTTTAGCTTTTGAAGTGTGTCAATCTATGTGTAATGATTCGGGAGTCAGCAGGACTTTAGCACTCCCGGAGAAGGCTTTATTTATTTTTAACTAAGAGGAGTGGATGATTAACATCAGGCTAATTCTTTATTATTTAATGCTTTGTGATAACATTTATTTCATAAAGTGTTCTGTGGGAGTCATAAGAGATTCTATACGAATTATGTCAAAACTCTGCCTAATTCCCAGAAGCATTTTAAGACGAATTGATGCAGGAGACATGCTCCAGCCTGAGCATTGCATGTCGTTTGTTTTGTGACATTCAAGGCTGAAGTTAAATCCCTGAATGTCACAGAGACATTCAGGATTCTGCGCAGGGCTGTCTGGAGAGAGTGTTTGACCTTCACGATAGCACTTGCTGGGGGCATTCTAGTCTCATGAATGCTCATAGGAGGCCACGGATACCTGTCCCATTTTGGCAGAACACAAAATCTACTGCAGAGCAATTTTAGGTTCAAACAGAGCTTGCAGTGCAGTCGAGTCTCACACTTTCAGCACAAAATGCCAGGTGATATTTGGGATTCCGATCCACCTCCAGTTTTTGTGATGTCAAAAGAGAAAAAAATGGAAATGTGGAGATCCACCTTGATTGACTTTAGTGAATTTTGGACTGAGTTCTGCATGAGTAGCCTGAAGATTATGATACTTCATCAAAATCTTATTATTTACCTACTAAAAACTGTATTTATGCCTATATCTTTCTAATAAACTGACACTCATTACATCTCTCAGTCCTACCTTATCTAGAAATGCTTAGGCATAGAAATCCTTCAGATTATTCAGCTGCAGGCTGTTTATGTGATGGGACTAATTAGACATTCTTCCCTGCTTAGTTTCTTATTTTATTTTCTATATTTTATATGTCTTCTGGGACAGTATAACCTTTAAAATTAAAGACTTTTTCTTGTAAGAATAATGATATCATCTTAGGCTTTAATGGTTCAGAAAGCTACAGATAAGTTGTACTGGCTCAAATCCATAGCCATGCCTGAAGCTGCATGTTCATGGCATTCTTTAGTATATCTTCCTCTAGAGGTATAAGCTTCTCCTTTTTTTTTTATCAATGTGTTAATAAAATTTCCATCAAGGATGACTAATGTGTGATTTCTTTTGGATACAGATATATGTTCAGTCATGGCAGAGTGTCATCCAAAGATTATTCCTATTTTCTTTATTAAAAGGAGAAAAAAACTTTGTATTTTTTGAAATATAAAACCAATTATGCTGAGACAGGAAGAGAGGATAAAAAAAAAAAAAACGGAGAAATACATGGTGCAATGCTTTGGCTCAAATTTAAAGAGATATGAGCAACTTTACTGCTTGAATAATTCTCTTGAAGAACTTATTTCACACAAATGGGTACTGAACTCAATGTAATGTCATTTACAAACATACGTTGTGTTCACATGTGTTACACCTGAATGTAAATTCATTGTTTGAAAGACCTTGCTTTAGAAAATTCTTACTGACTTGCTTATCTCTATCTGGCCATTCCAGGTCTAGACTATTGAAAGAACTGAGCTTAATATTTTTCTAAAAAAATCCTATTTTGAATATACTTTTGTGAGGGAAACAAAAAAAAAACAAAACAAAACAAAACAAAAAAAGTCTTCAAGTAGCTTTGCCAAAAATCTGTGTCTTTTCCTGATCAGCAAAGCTAATAAGATTTATTAGCTCTTAGGTTATGGATCTCCTTACCTTTTAAAAAATCAGACGATTAATGTATACTTTATGCAGCAGAAGTAGCTCAAACTATAGGCCCAGTTAGAGTGCAGATAGTTGATTGAATTCTATTTCACATCCTCCATCTCTATTCTCCGCAACCAAGCTGGAGCAGCAAGGCTTAACTCACTTGTAGACAGTTTTGTCCTTGGAACAATTAGAGAATGCTGTGGCTAAACAGAGCCTTTTCCTAAGTGACCCTACTACATTTTTATACTGTTTTCTGCAAACCAGTGTGAGATAACTGATGCCTGTTTTTCAGAGGTGGCGATGACATGCTGCTCTTTGTGAGTGGCCGTATCTCTGTAACACCTCGAGAGGTTTCCAGCTGTACACACTTAGAATTAGAATTAGTAACACTCTCAAAATATGCCTAAATGTCTTGCTGAAAAGAAAAAAAAAAAAAAAGATTTTTCTAGAAGCATAACATGAAGAAATATGAATGTTACTTTCCCACATGCTGCTGTATTATTTGTACAGGAATTAAAGGAGCATTAAATGAAAATTTCTGGTGCTTCATCCTCCCTCAGAAAAATACAGCTTGCCATTGGAAGTAACCTATTTAGATAATCAGATGCAGAGAGTAAGCAATGCAGGTTTTGAAAAGAGGCTTGTATTTGTATGGCTTGATATTTTACTCTATGTACAAGTTGAAACCTTGCCATCTTAACAATGACACACATTTTCTAGTAGCTTCTCCCCAAGGCACGTATTCCACCATACTCACTCCTACGTTCAAAAGAAGCCTGGCTTCCACTTATGAAATCTTATTAATGACTCATTTTAAAGCTGTCTGAAGCAATTAATACCCAAACTATTTTTCCACTGTGGGAGAATCATCAGCGAATGTCAGGTTACCCTTTGGTTGTGTTCTACGGCAGTCCATTTAAATGTCCCGTTAATAGGAAGCAAAATATTTGTTTGCTTGTCTTTTCTTTTTTTTTTTCCCCTTCTCCTCTTCATAAAGGAGGCATTTTTTGGCTAGAGAGTGTGAATACATAACTCTCAAATTCATCATGAGCTGCCGGCAGGAAATTTATAACTCGTGTTTCCTTATCTGCAAGTAGCATGCTCCCATTATGGAATAGGTCAAGCATTCTTTTTGCCTGAACCACATTACACTGCTTTTGAGGCTGTCCTGGGGCTTAAGAAGCTCTCGTTGAAGGACTAATGGAAGATAGTAGAAAGTTTAGAATATTCAAGAATACAAATGGGGAAAAGACTTATGGACAAAATCTTCCTTCCATTTTAATCATCAATACACATCTGGAGAAATTCCACTAGAGCCAGAAAATTACTCAGAATTCATACCACTAGCACTGTGGTAAAAATAAATGCTTAGGAAAAGAATGGGGCAGAAAATAAAATACATGTAAACGTAATTTAAAGGAAAGTCTTCATGGAAGAAAATGACACAAAAATAAAAAAAAAAACCATTTGGTAACTGTTCAGATAAAATAACAATCAACTGAATGATAAACATATTTAAACTCTGAACAAACCCGAATATTTTTTCTGAAATATGAGAAGCTGAAAATAACTTTTTGAATCCTTAGGTCTGAACAGAAAAAGAATGAGATTGTTTATGAAGTATTTGATGTTTTCAGCACAACCAGAAGCAATAGGTAGCTGAGAGTTAAAGCTCATAAAAAGTTTTTTTTCATTAAAGTATAGCATAAATCCTAGTAGTTACAGCAAAATGTAAAATCTGTAAAATCTGGCACATATGAGTTAAAATCTGCTGTAGGTACCTGCTTGATAATGTGCTGATTTTTTATAGATACTAGCTCAGTGCTTCACACTCTGTGAAGACAATGAGTAATTTGACTCTCTCTGTACATTATATAGGAAAACTTTGCACCTCTGTTTGCACTCTGAATTTCCCTCTCATAACAAGTGCTTAGAAAATTAATGCCATGAAACATTTAATATATTTTAAGGGTGTAAGCTCATAAAGCCAAAGGCATTTAGCTGCCTAACTCTTCCAAAAAGCTCAAATTCCAAGAGAAGTTTGTGAGAAGTGTGGGCATGGATCAGTCCCAGAAACAGCAGTACACAGCAACATCTGTCAGTGTGTTTTTATTTTCTTTCTCTGACAAAAAACATTACTAATAAAATGTACATCTTTAGACATTTCATTCCAGGAAACATATTTAATTTTAATAATCAGTAATTTAGGGAATGACAATAGTCAGGATGTCATTAGAAAAGTTCTACTCCTTCGCAAGGACATCTGGGTAGAGTCAAGGAATTGAACTATGTAAATATTGCTTTCATTAAGTATCAATTATTTTTTCCAATTTAATTCAAAAATCACAATCATAGCCAAGAAAAAGTACTGAAGATGACATACAACATACAGAAATATGACTCCTATTTTTATAGTGTGTCTTTTTTTTTTTCAAGTCTGAGTTTATTGCTTTATGGAAGAGTAGCTTCATTACATAATTCTAGAAAGGATTCAGTTTGATATTAAGGCACTTTGAGCCTAGGTGTCCATATGTTCGTATGAGAAATTATGTCATAGTCAATGGAAAATATGAAATTACATTATATCCATACAATTAAAAAAGCCTGGGGCTCATTCATCTAAATATAGGAATTACTTTTGATGTTAGGAGATATCTTGACCAACAGCTGCAGCTGCCCCAGTCTCCAGTTGCTGCTTGAGAAAGGAACAGATCCTTTGAGAAAGATCAAAGATCTTTCAAAGATCAACAGATCCTTGAGAAAGGAACAGATCCATTTGAAATAATACTAGAAACCAATACCTAGGTATCAAATCCCTCCTTCATTATTTATGTCCAAATGAGAGAAATGCTCTCTAATCCTCACTAATTGTATTGCCTAAGTCTCCACTAAACATAATGAAAGACTAGATAACTTGCATTGCACTTGGATGTTTGCATGAAGACATTCAGTGCATGTGTCAGTTTCAAGATGAATCCTATTCTATTTGGCCATGCTGACATCTAGTTAAAAAATATTTCCTAATTTAATATCAGTTACTTCATGAGTCTGATGGAGATTAAGTAATATTTGAGCAGATTTGTCTATATTCAGGTATTTAGGTGGAGTGGATTTATACTGTGAATTATATTTATTGTTAGAATTACTTTCTGATTACAAGGCAAAGCTCAGAACTATTGAAACTTTTTAGTCTTTTTAGTTTTGAACTAGAAAAGGATAATTCCACTACAACTAAGTGATAATAATGGGGAGGAGGGGAAGACAAACAACAAAGAATTAGAGGGAGGAAGAAGAATGAAAATAATTTATAGTCGGGCAAAAAACAAGGCAGTAAGACTCATAAGCTCTTTGTGAGATCCAAGCAAAGTTGAATTACCTCAATTCTTCTTGTCCCTGCTCACTTTTCCACTTTGTCTTCATAAAGGATTAACTTCCTAGATATAATAAATTAAGCCTGATCATGTTCCCATTAAAGTGAGAAGTAAAACTCCCATTAATTTTAGTGGGTCAGGCAACAACCTTAAATGTATGCTATCAAACAGACTGGTTTGTGGATATGCTGCAAAAAAAAAAAAAAAAAAAAA
>VZSG01000477.1:494479-520260 GCA_013398315.1 Nothoprocta pentlandii | reverse complement strand
TTTATAGCTAATAAATGCCTAAAAAAGCTTTCACAGAATGGTTGAGGTTGGAAGGGACCTCTAGAGATCATCTAGTCCAACTCCCCTTCTCAAGCGTGGCATGTTGTACTGGGTCACATCTGGGTACGTTTCTTTGAAAGATCTCCAGAGAAGACCCTACAACCTATTCAGGCCACCTGTTCCAGGATTCTGTTACCCTCCCAGTAAAGAAGATCTTCTTCATATGAAGATGAAATTTCAATTTATACCCATTACCCCTTGCTCTGTGGCTGGCCACCACCAAGAGTTTGGCCCCATTTTCTTTACATTCTCCCCTCAGGTGTTTGTATATGTTGATAAGATGCCCTTTCAGTCTTCTCTTTTCCAGACTAAACAGGTCTAGTTCGCTTAGTCTTTCCTGTTAAGTTAGATGTTCCAGTTTCTTAATCATCTCTGTTGCTCTCTAATCATCTAATCATCTGGTCTCTCTCTAGAATTTCCATGTCCCTCTTGTGCCAAGGGAGCCCAGACCTGCACAAAATATTCCAGGTGTGACCTTACTAGAGCTGAGTAGAGGGGAAAAGTGCAGAATCAGAGTGAACTTAGAGTACTGAAGAAAGAACCTGGTGTTCTTTCTTAAAATGAGTCATGAATATCTTGTATTATGACGGCAATTTGAAAAGAAGCAACACAGCAATGTTTTCACCATATTAATACTGCATATGTTTATGTTATAATAACTAATTAGTTTACAGCTTGTGCTGGGCACCTTCTTGAGACAGGACAGATTGTTTCTCTCCCTTGTCTTCCAGAAAACTTGGGAATAAAGTCAGGAGGTAGAACTTATTCAGAGCTCCTGAAGACTGGCAAAGATAGAAAGGGGAAATAATATGATTAGAGACAGCATATTTTGCTCACACAAAATTCATCAGATTTGGAGCAAGGAACTACTTTTTTTCCTGAGTCATTGATAGCAAGAATGGATTTGCAGGGAAAACTTTAGTCACTCATTTCATAAGAAGGAGCATGTGACATGTTCACTTCTTTGAAGATTAGTTTAATTAATCCCTTTCTAGAACAGGGAGAAATTGCTGATGACTTCAACTCCTGGGAAATTTTCACTGTTCAAATGCAAGACTTACATTTACTATTTTTTGATTTTTTTTTACTGAAAGACTTTAGTGAAAAAAAAAAAAAGATTTTTGTGCAAATCTTACACTATATTGTGAATATTTTTTGTCTGAGTACCTTGTGAAGATGTGGAAAAGATGTTTTGTGGACCCTTATGAACTAGAAGGGCCTAATGATGAATGTGGTATATTACTGATAACCAGAGTTCTTCATGCTATTGTTATAATCTGTAGTCACACATATTAGACTTCAGAGAATGAAAATACCAGGAAAAATTTGGGAATTTGCACAGTTTAATACTATTTGTATTATTATTATTGTCATACAATGTGCAAGATCTTGCTTAAAATGTATGTAGAGAAACTCTGGCTTAAACATTTTCTCCTTTGTGTAGGGATGGAAAAAAAAAAAAAAAAGATGGAAAAACGAAGTGTGCAAGAAACTTACCAACTAAAAAATTGTACTGTACTATGTAATCTGTATATTTTAACTTTTCTTTTTTAACTAATTTGTATATTTAACTGTTTTTATTTTTATTTTTATTATTATTTTTTTTTACTTTATAGCTATGTCACAATAATTGGAATATCTAGGACAACATTCTCCATTCCTGAATTTCCTCAGGCATATATAACTGCAATCACTCTGTATCCCTTATATGCATTCAAATATTACTCTCCCTGGAGATTCCTGTGGAAGAATACTCTTCTCTCATTCTACTTCAATCAAAATCATCAACCGTGGCATATAGATTATAGATTATATAATTATAGATATAGATTATAGATATAGATTATAAAAAAAACCTACTCTCCCCAAACCTAACTAAGCAGCAAAATCAGGTGTGAAATGCAGGAATATTTTGCTGGTGCTCAGTACTTACTTAGGAAGATCTCAGTAGAGGCAGACTAAAGCCTTAGGATGAAAGTCCTAGAATTTGCTTTAGACTGTTTAGCAAGAAAGATTCCCCACAGAACAGTGAAGAGATGAATAAGGTAAATTAAATATTAAAGACTTAATAAAAAATCATGAAAACATTGTAAATAAACAATTTCAAATTGAAAACAATTTCAAGAGTGTGTGATTTTATATGTCTGTATTCAGTTTGACTTATCAGTGCATTTAAGGACTTGTCTGTGATTTTATACACAACTCTTAATGGGAGAGAATCTATTAACTTCATGTCTTCATAACTAGCCTTAGGAAATAATGTGATTCACACAGAGACACTGTTCTTCAAATGCTGTCGGACACTTAATGTCTGTAGCTAATGTCTAATCATCTCCACTGGTCAAAACAGTAGAAAGGATTCTGTGACAGTGTAATTTGTCTCCTGCTTAGAAAGAAAAAAAAAATCCATTTCTTGTGAGAAAGCTATAATTGGAATAAATAATATATATATGTGTATATACATATATATGAATACAGCTTTCTTCACCTTTGTTCCACAGACTTTTCATTTATATTATATTCAATTGGGCTTTAGATATAAAAGCAAACACTTCCATAGTCAGAGACTACCATTTTCATCAACTTATTGCCAAAAGTCAAGTTTTAGGTGACAAAAATTTTATAGCTTCTGAGTGCCCTTATTTATTTATTTATGAAGAAAGGATCATATTTGTTGTGGAAGCAATCAATGGCAATGTTTGGAGTCAAGTGACCAGTTGATCAAATATCTCACCCTAGAAGGATTCCTCTGGTCCTGCCTCAGCCCTTAGCTGTCCAGATTTTGGAGGGGAAGGCTTCCATTTGTTCCATTTGAGCTCAACCAACAGCAAGGAATTCAGGAAACTGAAACCCCATGGCAGGATGTATAACTATTCACCTCCATTCTATGCAACACTTTTGTGGGGAAAAATCAAAACAAAACAAAACAAAAGAATCAGAAAATTTTGATTTGCTGCAGGAAAAAAAAAAGCTCCATCTTACTGAAGTCCTTGGTTGTTTTGAATAATCTCTGAATTCTTTCTATTAAATTATATAGGAGTTTTCCATAAAGAAT
Source organism: Nothoprocta pentlandii (assembly GCA_013398315.1). Classification (NCBI taxonomy): domain Eukaryota; kingdom Metazoa; phylum Chordata; class Aves; order Tinamiformes; family Tinamidae; genus Nothoprocta; species Nothoprocta pentlandii. The sequence goes on along the minus strand of VZSG01000477.1, from coordinate 517,145 downwards.
TTTTCACATTAAAACAATTTTGGACCACTTTGTTTTTGGATTGGACGGCTGCTAAGGCATTCATTAATCCAGTTCCTCACCTTCTATCACACTGAGTGACATATTTTGTCAGCAATTTCTTGTTTATCCTAATTCCTAGCAAAAGGAACCAGTGAATGTTGTAATTCAGTTAGCTTTCTAGTATCTCTCTGTACCTCTGTGTCTACATGTCCAAGTACCATTCCCTCCATTCAAACAAAACAGAGGCAAAAAATATATTCTCAGATGAATTTCTGCTATATAGTCATCACTATATATCACTCAGGGTGCATGCACAAGGGAAATATTAAGTAATAGGATGACAGTTTGTTCTTCCAGTGTATTCTTTTTTTCTTCCTACTTTGACCCAGTGGCGCACAAGTACTTAAATCTTGCTTTATGAAAGAAGACCACTATTTCCTAAAATGTAATCAGGTGCAAAATCTAAGTCCAAGGCCAGGCCATCTGATTTATACATATATAGGAAAGGGAAATTTGTAGACTGCACTTCCAGCAACCCCTTCTGAACTGCTTTGCTTACAGAACCTAACAAATGACTCTTTTTACACGAAGAGGCAAAGATGCATCATAGCAAAAGAGTTGTGAGATCCTCCACTTGCATAAGTAACTGATGGCATAATGTATGTGGAGGCATGCTACGCCCCAAGATTGAAAGGAATAGCCTGTAATTTTGATTGCTAAGCACAATTTTTAAATATTACAAACAAGACTTGTGGGAAAAAATGAATAAGCTACATCAGAATCTCAGAATTCTAATTAAAGAATTTATGCTACTTTGCGTAGCAATCTGATGTTACGTAGGTTGGCATGATGCCATAGTAATACGGAATAGCAATATGGAATATGGAATACCTGCTAAATCTACATTACTGTCACTCTAAAATCTCTAAAATTTAAAAATGCACCAAAAAGCAAGACACCATAAATCTTGTAAATATCAGATTATATCTTGTAATTGTTGGTTAGATTTTCAAATGTCAATGGCTTTCAAAGAAACAACACTGACCAAGAAGCAAAATTCAAGATTTTTTGTATATAACATGCATTTCTTTTTATTTACTTTAAGCTCTACATTGCTTTTTCCTTTTCTTTCCTCATCTCTTTAGTCAGCAAATGTCTTTATGAGTTATAACTTTTCCATTCCTAGCCCTGAGAATTATTTACATGATTGATCGTTGCAATTAGGCTGTCCAGCAGAGCAGTGGCAGGTCCTTGTGCTGCCACACAGGAGGGAACTCAGTGCTGAACTCTCCCAGCTTGGGATGTCCAACAATGGACCTGCCAGGGTGAAGTCAGCCCTGACCTCTGGCCAAGGTGGGGGACATGTCACTCAAAGGGCAGACCTGCTGACTGTGAGCAGAAAGCAGCTGCTCGTGTGCTTCACATACTGGACACAAACTGGTAATAGTGTGAGGCAAAATGTAAAGGAAAGAGATGCTTTATGAATATAAAGATGAGCTACTCTGAACAGGATGAATGTCTCTGAGCATCTTTTTGAACAACTTCTCTCTGTGGAGTTATGTTCAAAACTCCTGCATTTCCTACATCATTGCATAGAATATCTGCTCTTATAAAATCATATCTTTAAAATAATGCAGCCTTGAATTCTCTACCTTAATTTTCTCTCTTTCTCCAACACTTGACATAGATACTTCGCATTAAAATCTAATCTGGTTAGGACCATCTCATGAGAGAGCAAAGAAGCAAAAAATATCTTTTAAAAGAGGTTCAAAAATTAATCATCAAAATGATAATTAAGACTCTCTAGACAAAAACATTTGATTGTATGCATCTATAAGTTTTATAAACTTGTACATACACACACAAAAATACTCACAAGTCTAGAATCTAGACCTCCAATATCAGTTCCTCTTCTCTTCATGCAGTGTCTTCATGATCCTTCATGTTTAGCCTTTATATTGTATTGTAGGGCTTCGTCTTTTTCTTTAGAGAGATTCTAGAGATTCTAGAGATTATTCTAGAGATTCTAGAAATTCTAGAGATTACAATATTTATATATGTATATGATGACTACATACTTTTCTGTACAGCCTGAGAATCTGAAATCACTCTAAACCTACATAGAATAAAAAAACAAGTAACATTATCTTGAATAAACCCAAAACCTCTGATATTTGTTTTGTATGCAGTTCAGACACACTGTTTCAGTAGTTCTTAATTTCATTGGTCTTAATTGTTGTGATTAAAAGCCATTACCTAGGCAAATCAAGAGATGCTTGGTGTTTCTGAACAGCAGGCACACTGAAGCTGCAGTCCTTGATGAACCAACCCAATTAAAAATGTAATCAACTCTGAGGACTGGAAGTTAAAATAGAAGCAGGATGAGTGGACATGAGTCTCAGAAACTAAACTGCCTGGCTGGAAAGAAGGCATTGGAAAACACATGCAATCTTAATGAAATTCTCTTAAATGTGCTCATATTGAAAACAGATTAGAGTTATTACAGAATCAAACGCTAAATAGATTTGATTGATAAAATCACAGAGAGAGAAAAAAAATGTTGCTTTTCTGAGCAGATAACAACAGTAAGCTTCCCCCTAAAAACCATGTCAAAATTTTCCATATCACAGCTGCCCAGGGTGCATAACAAGGAGAATATTAGTAATGTCCAGATGCACATAAATCTACAGGGATGCCTCTTGCCAACAGCAAAATGAAAAGGATGACAGTGTCAATCACATCCAATACACTATGTTAATGCTTTTCAAACAGTTCTTTCACACTCGGAAATAGTGCTCATTAATAATTTATGGTCCGGTATGAAGAAGAAGGAATGTTGCCTCCAAAACTGATAGATTCCATTGTTCCCCTCTATACTCGTCTGAACAATAAAGCCCCATTTCTGAAGGACAATTTTTCTTTTGTCTTTAGGACTGTGCTGAAATGATTTCAAACCTATTATACTAATTGGCCCCTTTGGTTTTCCAGCTCATGCTGCAAATGTTGTGCTTTAAGAGCCGTCTCTTCCTGCACTCCCTCCGTCCCCCCTCCCCCTTTGACTGGCATTTCTGTACTGCATGAGTAAGTCAGCAGGCTTTCAAAATTGCTGGGCGGGTGATGGTGCAGAGTTTTTTTTTCTCTGCTCCTCCACTGTGTTGTTCGAGCAGCTGTCAGGAAGGTGGGCCTGTGGGTTTGCAGATATATTTTGAGACTAACAGATTGTAAGCTCACAGATGAGAACAGAAAAAATACTTAGAATCTGAAAAGGTTATACACCCCTCAGAGACTAATCTCCTAATATACTATTTTGGTCAGAAAGCACCTCAATTGCTTCTCAAAGCAGCCCATTATTTTTGCCTTGCAGACCATTCAGAGTCATGTTTATAAGTGCCTGCTTTAAAGAAAGGTCTTTTAATACCTGTGTGGATTCAAGTTTTGTTTGCTTTCAGTCACTTCCCTTTGTTCTATCACCTAAAATGACAGCCTGTGTTTGAAACAGTGACTTGTAATGTTCCTGCCCCAAAGAATAATCAGAACAACAAGAGCACTTTTCTTCCTCAAACTGGCAGAAGAGAGAGCTGGCAGAGCTCAGGCTAAAATCCTTACCTGCTTGGACTGCTTCCTGCAAAAAACATCTTCATGGTTAGATCGAGTCCAAAAGATCCTAAAAGATGGATGTCATTCCCTAGCCATACTCATACTCATACTCATACTCATACTCATACTCATACTCATTTCTTAGTCTCTCTTTTCACACCTTGGGATATCTTGCCCCAAGGTTACCCCAACATTATCAAGCAACTTGAGGGTCCCAGCAACTTTTCCCTGTGCATGAAGAATCAAAGCAGGAGTTCAGATTTCACAGTCCCTGGACATTCTGAGTCAGTCATTATAAAGATCAGGATTCAGATTTCTTTCCTAGCCCCATTTGAAGTACTGGCATTGAAAGAAGAAAGAAGAAATGTTGGTAAATTTTGCATCCCAGTAGCTCCCAACCTCACAACCTGTTTTCATTTTATAAAGCACAGAATCGTCCTTTTGAATCCTCTTTTGACATCTTGCTGTCTCACACTGCCCCAAGACTGTTCCAAGACCTTTCTCTTATGATGTGGCCCTATTACTAAGAGAGGTACACACATTTCTTTACAGAATGTTTTACAGTAAGAAATACATGTATGCACAAACTGTTAATATTTTAAAATAGATTTTTTTACTCTCCAAATGAATCAGAGTACTTAATTTAAAATTAATGTAAATGTTATTTTAACTTCTGGATTTATTCATGAATATTTATTTCTACTTAATGAAAGCAAAAAGAGAAATTGGAAAAACACATAGCAGACAGAGAGAAAATCTAACCCAAATGGCAACGTATTAGAAAAGAATATATAGTCTGCAGGACAAAAGTAATTTACTGGATGCCATCTGGAGCCACTTATGGAGTCTTCTTGGGAATGCTGATGTAGAGAAGTGAAAGCCTCTGACATTGCAGAACACCATCTCATTTATGACTGATACATGGTCAGGACTTCCCTTGCAAATTGAGCTGAACAGGACTATTTTCAAGTTACACTATTATAGGTTTTTTTTCTTTTTTTCTTTTTTTTTTTTTTTTTTTTACTACTTCTTTTATGCTTATAGGAAAACATTTCATCTAACTGAGAAAGAGAAGGATTCACTACTGGAAGTCTAACGATTGGTTAAAGAAGAGATTAAAAATGAATAATAAAATGTATGTTGTCGTTTCACTACTTGATAAAGATTAGGCAAAGCAATAGGAAGTTTTTTGACACCTGGTACACGTGTATCTCACCTGGCTACTTCACCCGAATCATCAGTTTTGCTTGTGAATCCTTCTCACTTCCTTTACAGAGCCTCTGTAGGCTGTGTCTAGCAGACATAAGCTTTTATCCCTCATTCCTGTGACGCAACTGTTTATCGTAGGTCACATTTATCTCTGTTTAGAGTCTGCACAAGAAAAGAGCTCTAGGGCAGAGAAGCTTCACTTACCTCGTTTGCTGCACCTGCAAAATCAGGGTCATGTACCTTCAATGTAACATTAAGGAAGACATGGAGAAAACAACATACTGTTTTCTTCTTTTGTGGCATGTGGTGTACATTTTGCTGAATTCAAAGCATTTGACAAGCTTGAGTTGCAGCTGTGATGTGTCAGCAGGATCTGTCTCCTCATATACTACAGCCAAACAGTAGGGGTGTGACAAACTTTTTGGTTCAACAACGTGCAATGCCACATGCCACAAATTAGTTTAGCCATCTCTGGCAATTTGTGCAAACATACTCCATCTTCTTGAACAAATTCACACATGGGTTTTATAATCTGTTAGAAGAAAAACAATGCCTGTTTTTGTCATTCCCTGGATTTAGTAGCCTCTAAGGAGGAATAAATTCAAAAGTTTTTGTTTGTTTGTTTGCTTGCTTGCTTGCTGGGGAGGAAGACTACTGGATTTTTTCCTGCTATGAATGAGACTTTGATCATTTTGCAGAGAATTGTTCAGCTTTGGTAACACTATCCAAGTGTGACTTAGAGTTCCACATGCCGGAAATAGAGTACAACAAATGCCCAGATCCTGCATGGGTGATTCAGGTAACAATTCCTGTTTACCCACTTTGCTGCTGTGTATGTGGTGCAAATATGACAGAAATAAAATATTGCAGTGTTTGAAAAGTCTAGTGTGGTCAGAGAGCAAAGAAGGAATATTACAAAACATTGTAGTTCTCTTGACTCCTTTACTCCTTTTTTTTTTTTTTTTTTTTTTTTTTTTTTTTTTTTTTTTTTTTTTTTTTTTTTTTTTTTTTTTTTTTTTTTTTTTTTTTTTTTTTCTGTCTAGTTAATGCAGAAGGGCATCATTCAGGGAACAGTAGTTGAAGCTTCTAAAAGATCTGGTGCACCAGTCAAGTAGGAAGGGGTTTTGTCAGGTCTCAGTGTCAGTGTTAAAAGCAGGGGAAGGTGCCTTTTGCGGAGCACAGTGCGATGTATAATGTTCCTGATATGCAAAAGGCATTAAAAGTTGTCAGACTTCAGAAGCTATCACCTGAAGAATTCTTTTTTATGGCAGGAATTTGAATTTATCTTAAAAACAAGGAAATGATTACAAAGAATTCCAAGTCTGAAAGGTTTTTTTTTCTTACATTAAACTTTGTACATGATCCTAAATCCTACTAACTAAATTCATGCTAGATCTGAAAACTAAGAGGGCAGGAAGGGGAAAGGCAAAATAAAATTGTTAATACTCTTACTAATGGGTGTTTTATGAGGACTTTTATATTTCATATTCCCTTTCAAAAGAACTCACTACATTTTTATATGTTAAATGCTTATCTTATTACTGAAAAGAGCAGTTACATGGCATTGAAAGAATGGCTCAGAAAATGGCATTAACTAGCATTTAAATTGGCAATAATGTGACACTTGGAAAACCAAAATCTATTTTATCAGCATTTCTATTTAAGGAGGAAGATATAATAATAACAATATATAGATCATATTTTCTGCATAGTGTAGCAAAATCTGATCCTGGAGCACAGTGACTGGTGAAAACATAAAGTGTGTTAAGAGGTGTGTTTATAAAGCAGACATCACATACCACAGTTAAAGTTTTAGTCTTTGCTATCTTATTTCTTATGTGAATCACATATGAGCTAGCAACAGTACATTGCTCAGTTTTCTGAATTTATTTGTATTCTCAGAGTCCAGTACTCATGGTGTATCTGTAATCTGAGATTATCTTTTTACTCTGATTTATTTATTGCCTGCTCAGTTATTCATGTAATGGGAAAAAAAAATGATGGGGGTAATAAATCCTCTTAAATAAATCCTAACAACACAGTTCTCTAATTTTTCTACCTCCCCCCAAAAGAGTTGATTCATTCGTAATATTTCTGTAGTTGAGTAAATTCCAAATGGCTTTTACTGTTTACACCTTGTCTACATTGGGAAGAATTTTCTGTATTACCTCAAGTATTACCTGAAATCAATATTTTACAGGAAACATCTTCTATCATTTTGTCTTATTTCCATCAGGAAGAATTTTGGTAGACAGCGTCCCTTCTAATACTTGTTACTATGGGAGATACTTTTCTACAAACCTCAGAACCACGGTTAGTACTATGGTACCTGTGAAACTCTTTCTCATTTGAGAGAGCCTACAGCTACATTACTCGGGCTTCCACGTTAGAGGTGAGAAGTCAGGATAAAACAATTCAGTTTAAGGGGCACTTGAACTAAAGGACTTTAAGATGATGATGAAAACCGTAATGTCTTGATTTGAGTCAAGATTCTTTCTGATCAAAATTAAAAAAAAAAAAAAGAGAGAGAGAGAGAGAGAGATTTGAAAGAACAGCAGTAGAAAGTAATCATGTTTTGCGAAAAAATCACCTATAAAATTGACGTGTGTGCACAGATCATTTTATAAACACTTTGTGGGTGGGATTTAGATGGAAATAAGCAACAGCAGCAAGCAGTAGGCAGCTTGCTTACACCTACAGAATGGCAACGCTTCAATCCAAGCATGTTTATTTTGAAAATTATATTACATCTTTCCAAAGACAGACCACTCAAGAAGAGTAAGAGGACTGCAAAAGACAGGCCTTCAGAAAGGAAGACATTTTGGAAATGTTTATGTTGGGTAAAATGTTTTGATTCTAGAAAATAGAATAAAATGTTCCCCTGCTCAAATCTAAACCAAAATGAATGCTGGAAGGCCACTAAGACTGGATGAGAAAATCTGCCTGCTTTATGCAGTCGGTTACTGATGATGGGAACAGTAATGAAAAAGGTAGCTCAGTAAGTAGGTAAGGTAGCTCCCTGCTGGAGCAGGGGTTTGGACTAGATGATCTCTAGAGGTCCCTTCCAACCTCCACCGGTCTGTGAGTCTGTAAGGACATACTAGTCTAGAAAATACTTTTACATCTGATTTTGAGGGTACTATAGTTCCAAACAGAATGAGAAAAAGTAAAAAAATAGTTCTTACCAAAAGAATTGTCCCTGAGAGGAGGACAATTATCAGAGGAAAAATAAAAGTAAAATGGAGTACCTCTTTACAAATGTGTGCAACATGACAAGCAGAAGTTGAACTTCAAATCAACAGCATAGTCAATGAATTCTGGGTAAAAAATTCAAAATGTTTGTTAGGAATGTAAACAATATTTTTAGAAGTGAGTTTAGAGCTCTGTTACTGTCATATCTTCTTTTGAAGGAAACTGAAACAGGCTGTTGTCTAAACTATGCAATTTAAGGAAGTGCCCAAATGGTATGCCATTCAGATTCAGATTAAAGAAAAGATAGAACAAACCTGAAGACATAAGATTTTATTTGTTGGTTGCTCACATATATGATAAAGGAGTAGATTCACAGAGTAAATAATTTCTTATCTGTTATTCATGTAGTTTTTAGCTTTCATTAATGTCATACTCTTAGAAATTTCTTGTGTGTGTACATATACACATATGTAGTGTATATATGTACAGTGTGTGAGTGTGTGTGTATATATATATACAGCTCAACTTGCACAAATACACGTAACTATGACATTTTCTTTTTTTTTTTGGACAGCAAATAGTATCAGTATGTACTTGCACTAGTCAGTTCATTATACATCAAAAAGCAATAAGACACATTGTTTTGTGTGAGTACACATGTAGAAGTTAGGGCCAAGTCAATGAATTTTTTTATCCATGGAAATTACAAAATGAATACATAACAGAAAATCATTAAGCAAAGAAAACAGTAGCCAAAATTGTGTAGTCCAATCTTCATCTTTATTTACTCAATATATTTAATGTTTAGGCAGTTTTGTGAATTTACAAGTGTTTGCATAAATGGTCTTTTTCAATTATTGACCTGTAATTTACTACAATTATTTGCCTTTGTGTTGCCAACGTTAGATATTCCTCTTAACATACTATTTTATGTTCACTTATAATATAGACATTTCAGCTTGAATAAATCCCAAAGGCCTGACCCTGGATATAGCCAATAAACAAGGTCTCAAAATCTGTTTTAATGCAATAAGTATGGATTTTCGTGTACTAAACAATCTTAAACCTAATCCTTTCAGTGGCTGATTAATCAATAGTATAAACATTACCTGCTGCCACTTGTCTCATAGCCTCAGAGCAATAACAGTCTTTCATTCTAGGAACCAGGGCCTAGCTTTCTGAAAATCGCTAATGAATGTAAACTCATAGACAAGAAATTGTAAATAATATTAGAAATATACATATACATATGAAATCAGAGCGAGTCACAAAGAGACTATGACTAATATAGAAACAAGTATGTTACTAGGATTTACTGAGGTCATTATAAATTTGACTGCTGCATAGCATGTGCAGGAGAAAGGGAAGCCTTACAAAGGAAAAAAGCTTTACTAGATAATCTATATTCTGAATATAGAATGATGTTTTAAAAATTACTCCAGTTCTGTTTTTCAGTGTGTTTTGGGGTTTTCTGTTTTCCAGCCTGAAGTATATGGACAGAAATTGAAGACAAAATTTAACTCTAAATTATTTTTGTCCTGCTCAGCTAACAGAACTTTAGTAATAATGGCACTAAATATGTATATTTGCATAATATCTATAGTCGCTAAGCAATCATACTTTAGATAATTAGTTTTTTTCTTGTATGTCTGTTGCTATTATGTCTATGAGATAAGATGGAACTTCTTTTGTTTCAAGGGAAACTTTGTTTTCACTACCATGTATCAGTGTATCAGCACTGATATGGCTCCCATATATCAGTGTTTATATAATAACCATTAAAATAGAAGTTAGAGCATAGTTCATATGTATTTGCGTAAATTTGTTTCCCTTCTTAAGATAATATGGCCAAACTGTATTTTGGGAACTGTCTAAGCAATGTTAGACACATTCTGGGAGCTATTCTAACAAATAAGGATTTTGGCCAGGGCTTAAGCAAATGTCCATATCCCATTTTGCTTATGAGTACCATTACAGCCCAGGAAACCACACTATAGCTTATCTGTCAATGAGGAGTTTTATTTAACCAGACATGTACAAGATTTGAGCAGCCACTACTAGTTATCCAAATGGTTTCCCTGTTGACCTTAATCAGATACTTAGTGCATCCTTGGCTGATCAAGGATCACAGATTTCTTTTCTCAGAGGTTCTTTCTTTTTGATCTTCAGACATATACTAAAATCTTAGCCTGAGTTGCTTATTCACGTAGTGGGTACTCAGATAAGTTCTCTGTAACTGACAGCATGATAATCTATTACATGTGGTTAAATTTGCTAAATTTATGACTAGCTAAAGTGACTTAATTATGAGGCTCAAGTAATATAAATAGAAATTCAATCCTTTGTTTCAGATGTTAACAGACAGAAACAATATTTATATCATTTCCTCGTTCTATTCATACGATCTTTGTTTTTGTTTTGATTTTTTTTTTCCTAGAAGGGACATCCTGGGCGAAGACAACCATTTATGCAAAGTTAAGCCCAGAGGAGGCATATTTATAAATACAAAGAGTTCTATTTTAAAAGCCTCTGTACTGCCTTTTAGCCCTTGGTAAAGCGCTTTCCATACTCCAATGTGACCCATAACAATAGTACTTATCTGAGATAAAATATTCAACAAAAATAAGCAGCGAAGTTAAAGACATCAGGTTATTTGCAGACAGTGGCCGGATGGAGGTAAATGTTTTCTTTACAATGGTGTGCAGAGATCCAGACCTAAATTGTGGCTAGCATACAAGGGATGAGGGGTGTGTGTGCATGGAGAGAGAAAAGGAGATTAACTCCATTGTTGGAGATAATTTCATTATTTCTACCATAAAGCAGCTGGACGTTTTAATGGACTGAACTGAAGAGAGCAAAATATGAACTGCCAAGCTGAAGTTAGGGCTAAACTAACAGCAAGTAAAAGAGATGTGGTCTTTCTCTGTATGAGCCACTCCAGATCCTACAGCAAAACAGACTCAGATTCACGATTCAGCAGTCAGTCTAGACTCCAGGCTAGGCTATCACAGGAAGGTGATGACATTGCATTACACAATGGCGACAGCAATTACTCCTGGAACAGAGCCAGTAAATTCATTTGTTCATTTTTGAAGCACATGGTATTTCCTCCCTAAATATCTCCTTGTTTAATGTCTCTATACTTTGGTGTACTGTAAAGCATGGGCATGTCTTTGGATTTACAGCAAAGCCGTCACTTAGGACTATCAAATGAGCTAAGAGATAACTCGCCTTCCGGCAAGACAGCTGGGGCTGTGCTCACCTTCTTCTAACTGGAAATCACAAAGTAGCTTTCTAACCCTGATAAGACAAAGCAACATGATGATAATGACATGGCATTTTTGTCACTCAAATACTGAATAATGTGAAGTGTGACAAGCTGGGGCTTTCTTTGTGTCCCCGAATGTATGCCATGAATATGTGTTAATACAAATAATAAAAATATATTGGAATATGATATAAATTGTCTGCTTGGATATGCAAGTTTCATTGCATTCATGTAGACAGAAATTATCATGTGATATTGTTAATGTTTTTGACATAAATTTGAGATTAAATAACACTTGTTCACTCTAGGTATATTGTACATTTTCACTCATTTTGTTTCTGTTTAATTTAGAAGGCAGCTTTTATATGATACAACATTTTCCCAGATGGAACCTTAGATTTTTTTTAATTTACATATCTTTATGAAACAACAGCATTTCAATATTAGGCAATATAATCTGAGAGTCACCACTATTCAGTTATGTTCAGCCTTAACCAGAATATAAAACTGTATTGAGTATCTCTTGCTGTTGTTTCACACAGGAGCCTTAGCTTTGCTGTTATAGTGTGAATGTTCCTTTTTAGAATGCAGAATGAATTTAGCAGTTTGACTTCTGAGGAAATACATTCTGACAAATATCTGGAAGTATTCTAAGGAAAGAATGTCTCATGTCAGACACATTGATTAGTTTCATTGACACACAGACTGTTGTTAAGTTCCTGACAGCATTTCTTGCTACTGAACTCCCCTTACCCAAAACTTCAGGCAATTGATGTCAAAATATTTTGCAGTGAAACTTTGAAATTTAAACTCAGATACTGTTATTTTTGGTATCCAAATGAAAAATGTTTTATTTTTATTTTCATGAAATTTTCCATCTTATTTTATTTAATAGTTAGTGGATATGTGTTATACAGGTATGTAAGAATTGATATACATGGATTACCACCTTGAGGGTACAATGCAAAAATAACTGTATACACTAATGATCAGAGAAGAACATATGCAAATGACAATATGCCAACTAACAAGTAAATAAAGAAAATAGGTTTTAGATCCTATTGCACATAGTATAATTGCTCTAAGATTGAATAGAAAGAATAATTATAACAGTAATAGAAATGACAAAAACATGGCTCATCAATTAAATGCAGGTGAAGAAAGCTGGTCTACCAACCTCAGGAAAAAAAAAGTTAAAAGAGAAAACATCAGCTGGTACAACTCAGGACCAGTTCACTGACTTCATTGATTTGTATGGTCTGGAAATCAGCTTCAAGGTAAAGCATGTTTTGGTTATTCTTGAAAAGAAACTTCATAGAACCTTGAAAATAGGTAAGAAGGCCTTGCCAATCCTCTTTCCAATAATGACTAAAAAATAAAACTCTACAGTATGAACTATCACACAACTGTAGTCATAATACCTCAACCACCTGTAACAGTCATCTTCCCATTATCTTTTTATTATCTCTGGCCTAGGATGAAGTGCTAAAAACATTGCAACTTCCAGTGATGTCAAGGACTTAATTGAGAATACATTTTCCGTAAGTTAATGTAATATTTTATCTTGGAACCAAGTGCCATTCATCATTCCAGTCATCTGTGTCTGCAAGCAATATTATTGTGGTATTGTTTTCCTCGGCCTTGGTATTTTGTATCTTATTTCCTTGGTATTTTCTATCTTTCTTCCTCCTACTGAGGTTGGTTCTCTTAAGTTCTAGGGCTTAGTTTCAACTGTAGTGATTATACAGACTTTAAAGAAGCTGTAGGAATATATTTTCTGAAACATTAATATAGTATGAAAAGTACACATTTTCAAGATTGCTAAGGTAGGTCATAAAAAAAGTAAGTAGTCTTAATAATATATCAAATTGTGCTGTTACTGTAAGAATCATAGTTTTACAGGACAGATAATGTCTGTAGATATCTCTTCATTCTTACATAAGTTTAAATACAAAATATATTTAATACTGGTTTACTTCAAGTCAGGTATAGAACAGGTTTTCCTGGATGATGATACTGTAATATCAGCGATGAGTCCACAGGTTTTCTAAAAAAATACTTAAAGAATAATTATTACATGCAATCTATATTCGTTAGAATGATATATCATAGAGAACAAAAGGCTTAGTAGAGTTTAAAAATGCTTATAACAGGTTACACTTAATATAACCTTATTCCACTAATGCTAAAAATGAAAACTGAAAGAATTGTTACCAAGATAGGAATGCTAATTGTTATACTGAAAGTGTTTGGAAGAAGGCAGAAGAAAACAGTGCTTAAAAGAATTGTGAAGAGGAATCTTATTATTTTAATCTGTGCCAAGTATTCAAGTTCATGGAAAGGACTGAGCTTGAAATAATAAAAAGATTAGATTGACTTTATGGGTTCTTTTCAAAGTAAGCAAAATATTTAGCTCAGATTCCATCTTATATCAAGCTTAACATTTGCAGGATCTGAAAGTTCATATCTTAAATCCTGACCTCACATTCTTTTCTGGATCTTAATCTTTTATGCAGAATTTTCTTCAAACTTATCAAGTGTACAAATTACCTGGAAACAAAGTAACGGGACAGTAGGCAACTGGATAATAGTTCTTTTATTAAGCAAAGAACAACTGTGTCTCTCTTTGGGGTGCCTGCAGTACCTGTAGATGTTATATCCTGCCTTAAATCTGGATGTAATATCCTGCCTAAAGCTCTTTTGCACTGTGGGCGTAGACATTCTGGACAAATCTCAACTCTGGACAGAGCCTCAAGGTCATACCACTAAACCAAGGAGTGATTTTATTCAACACCTGAAGTATTTAACCTCCACTCTTAAGCAAACACTCCTGCCTGCAAACAGCATGCATGCAGGAGAACAGAATTAAATACATACCTAATCCCAACTAAACTGACTATTTCTTGACCGTTCCTGGAACTATCACATTGCTCTGATTATAGCTACTCAGAGCAACTGTGGTGGTTACAGATCCCCAAGGCCATGCAGGGCCTGGAGTTCTGACATGCTCACTTCCCACACTCACATGTCCTAACTGTGATGGAGCCACCTGAACTCTGCCTTTTTGCTCTTTGAAAAACTGCGTACCAGCTGGATGGAGACATCCTGTATTTCCAATTAATTTCCCACTCTCTGTGAAGGAAAGGCAAATACTTCTGAAGGTCTCCATCTTTGCTAAAGAAAGCAAGAGGAGAGGGGCATACCCATTTTAGGGAGATGGGTCTTTCTATATTGGTCTTCAGAGGGGACCACCGCTCTTCACAGGGCATTTCAATGAACCGGATGCCAGGCCACTACCCTCTCTTGGGCCAAGTATTAAATGTTGAAGATATTCATCTAAGTCAGATTCAGGCAAATTCATTTTATATAAATGCAATCCAGTTTTCAGAAATCAAGTAAAGTAAATATCTCCTTGTAAAATTATACCTTTTTATTCTTTTTTTTTTTTTTTTCCCCATTATATTCCCCAACACCAATCTCTGGCATGGAAATATTTTAAGAAGACGTTTGGGATTTTTTGGGGGCCAATACATTATTGTCTAAAGTTCTATTGTCTAAAATTTGAATATTAGACTTATAGTTCTGTGGGCTTAGTTATTCATTTGTTGTTTCTTCCCATCAGGACAAGTTTTTATCTGCTGAGAACTAGATTATCTGAAAAGGAAGCTTCCATTTTATATTGATCTATTTAGGTTATAAAGTAACTCTTTACCGACTTCACATACACAGGCAATTGCTAACTCTTACTTTCAGCATAACTATTTACACTGCCAATATTTAAAGCAAACATTTCCTGACCAAGTTTTGGCTTCTTTTCAGTATTGTGTTATATTTAATATAATGCTTATAAGCCAAGCCAATCTGGTGAAACAGAATTTCCTCTGAACGTGTTGATTATCAGGGAGTTACTTTTCAGGTCAGTAATTTAGTTAATACAACTTAACTCTGAAGAGGTAGCTATGCTTGGATGTGAAAGTCCTAAGTCGTAAAACTACTTCTGGTGAAAACTGCAGCTATGTAATATCAGCAACAGTCACATTTTATAGCTGCATCATGATGTATTTGAGTATTGCAGAAGATATCTTTGTTCTGTTGTTCTGTCCCTTATAAACATTGAGTGCTAGAAGTTCCTTACATACCGGGAAGAACCATTTTCCTGCTGCTTAACCTCCAGCCAGCATATAGTCAATTTCCCAGTCATTAGTCTGGAGGCTTACTGATCTCAGCGGCAGCTGGCAGGTATGGAACTGCTCTATACAAGCACCAGTGACAGAGCTGAAAGGGCAGTTATTATTTTCTGGTGCTTTTGATTTTCATGACTTTCCTAAATAGAACACAAATATGTATTGGAACTATTTCCCCCAAGTGAATAATAATAATATCAACAATATAAACAACAGCAATATTAATAAACAATGCCATATTCTATATTATATTCTCTGCCTCCATCCTTTTAGACCTCCTTTTCCTACTGCTCATCTCCAAATCTCAGTGGCTCAGATTGTGACAAAGATTTTTTCCACTTATTGCTATTGCAGTTTCCAAAATATTTGGATATCTCTTGCACTCACTTTCTTTCCATGCCCCAGTCTCTTCCTTCACACTTAATGCAGTCTTCAGGCATGAAGAATTACAGTCCGAACAGTCTAGTGAAACTTTCAGGGGGGTTATTGCATTTTGCTAACAGTCTGTCAAAAATCTTCAACATACATGATCTTATACATTTTAGGTCACACATTACCCAGCTTAAAGTGCTAACATCACTAACTGAGGAAGAAAAAAAGTACTAACTGAAGATATATCTTTAGTTCCTCAACATGAGTTAAATGGGAATTGTGCAACAAAAAAACTGTGAATTTGTAAATTACATTTTATTTGACACATATATGACAAACATTTTTTTTTTCTTTTGATAGGGGAGGGGAGGAATAAAAGTAGACATATCGTGATGAAAATTGCTCCCTGTATCCTACTGGAGAGCTCTCCAAGCAGAAATATACATTCTAAACAGATTATGTCAAAGTGTTATCTTGCGTCAAAATTATATATATTTACAGTAAATCTTTTGCAGCAATTCTTTTATATAAATGCTAGAAGAATAATTTACATCGTAACAAGAACATTAATCTCCCTTTGAACTTGAAAAAAGGTGCCCCTATGGGCACCTATGATATATTTCTGCATATGATTTATTCTTTTGCAATTGTCATGTTAATTTTGAAAAAAATAAATAATAGTGCTTAACTCATCTTTCTTCATTCACAAAAGAGTGTATAGCATAAAATGAAATATGTTCCAGCAAAGAAGTAAAGTGTATTGATGGAAGACTCCAGTTACTGTTCCAAGTATTGCAGTAAGACACTTTTAAATTCAGAAATCATGTATAATAGTAATTCATAAAAAAGAATAAAATTACACAAATGGAAAGTAAAAGAATTAAGTAAATGAATATGGATTTGTACAAAACTTACATAAATTTGCATCTTTTATCATTGGATTAAGCTTATTCACTGTAGTAGATCCTGTATTGTTCCTACTAGGTTTTGTATCAGGTTCCATACTGACAAATTCTTTTCCTCAAAACTTATGGGAAAAAAAATTTAAAAGTTCCATCGAAGAATATATCTTTTTCTTGAAATAAATATTTGGTAAAACAAAATTCCAAATTTTATATTCCTTGCAAAATGCTAAATAAAACTTGTGTTACTCTGATCTAGTGAGGAGGTCAGATAGGACTTTTCATACAAAATTTTCAGTTTTGAAGATTCAAATAATTTAGATATGTTTGGATGTGAACATGAGTCATGAATTAAAAGCATATGAGTTTTGGAATATTTATCTCAAACCACTTGAAAGTCCAGTCACTCCTCTGACACTGCAAAAGGAGAGTATCCTCTTTTTTTAACCATTTTCTTCTATTGACTTTTTTACAGTTTCTTTGCCAACCACTTGAGACTGAGAACACCTTTTTTATCAGACAAATTGGAAAAATACTTTTTATAGTTCATACACAGAAATTATTGTATGCAATTCACAACAAACATGCTTTGAATCTTACTAGTCCAGAGAATTTGCAAATTCAAAAATCTACACATTAGCAAGTAATATACAGAGGCAAATTACAGAACACTTGCAATGTCCCATCTGCATGTACCTGTCACTGCACATACATAATAACTGATACCACAAGAGATCCAGAAGGACATATGTATTCAGCCAGAATTAAGTCATCAGATAGGAGACAGTAATGCTTTCACATAAACAGTTATTTTGTGATAATTGCTTCATAAAACTGTTGTCTTTTTTTTTAGATGTTTCATTATGAACATCTACTTTTTGACATTTTAAACAACATGAGTATAAATGTGCCTGAGCTGATGATGTGCAGTAAGACAAATAATTACAAAACTAGTATTTAAAAAAACTCATGTACTGCTAGATGGAATAATAGCAAATAATAAATCATTCATAGTAGTTGCAGGGTTTATAGAGGACTCAGGCCTTGGGTGCTGCCTAAAGGTATTGTCATGCTGAATGATACACCCTTTTTTCAGTCTAAGGCAACTTCAGGTATCTCATCTGACACAGAAAATTCTGCTGAATTTTAATTTCAATCCATGGTGCCTCTATTACTTCTGCATCTGTCTGTGGGACATCATTTAAGAAAAAGTCTTTCCACTGGGAGTTTTAGTACCTGCTGTCACTCATGATGATGCTGTCATTCCACTTCATGCATGGGAGGCATAATTACTGATGCTTAATAATCTGTGTCGTATAGTCTGACACCATTCTGATCTATACTGCACAGTTTTCCTTTTATAGTTGACTGCAAAAGCAAAGATGAATTGTCTTTGTGCTTTGGTTGTAGGGTTTCCTATCACTGTGACCCTTGGTCAATGATCATATGTGCTGTATCTCCTTACTCTGATAAGAATCTATAATGTCAAATGATGAGATCATTGAAAATAATCATAAATAATTTTTTGCTGATTGACAGAGTACTTTCTCTGAATAAAATGCAAAGGAAATTATCATTCAGTGCTATTCACATGTCTAACTAAATTGTAGTAGAGATATGCAAGGCAGAGGTGTTAAGCTTGGAATACTTTAAAATCTTGTGCTGTATTGCATACATGCAAATCAAATTATTTCCATTTAGGTGATTTAATCAATATTGGTTTGGGATTTAAAAACCTTTTCTGAAATCTTCTTATTTTAAATACACTGATTTTGAGAGATTTTTTTCTAGAAGTATGAAACAAGCTCTTATGTACTATCAAGCTGAAAAAAAAAAGTTTGATTTTCTAAAAATATTAAAACATCTTAATAATGTAAAATATCTTCAATCTTTCCTTTTATGTTGATTGTTTCAAACTTACATTTCTAAATGATTCTTTGAAAATAAATTCTTTGAAGATTTAACTGTCCTCAGAAAATACATATTCTGAAATGACATTTTTTTGTTAGCAACATTTTTTTAATCAAATGAGAATTAATGGTTTCATGCTCAAAATTTTAAACTTTTCATTTTTTTAATGTGGAATTAGAAATAAAGAGCATTGTTGATATTGCAGTGTTTACAGAGATTTACTGATTATGTTCATACATAAAATTAGTGCCTTACCAGAGGCAAATTAATTGATTTTATGAGTTATTTTCATAATTTACTAATATAAAGTTTCAGGTATTCATTTTCATCTCCAAGGACTTTTAATATACACTGATGAGGGATGATATGTACAAAACTGTAGAAATGGTGAAGGCAGGAGAGTTCTGTTTCAGGGTAGTCAAGTTATATTTCTTTCTACTCCCAGGTAAATTCACATACAGGAAATCCAAAAAAGACTGTCACATTTTCCAGCTTGATTACCGTAAGTGTCTCAGTAATGTTAGTGGGATACTGCTTTTGTCAAGGAAATCACTTACTGATCTATTTTTGTTAGGAAGAGAACACTTGTACACACATGGCCATGTATGTGATTTGAAGGTGAGAACTAAGATATTTGAAAGACTCTCATCTGGTAGAAATCTCCTTAGTGTCACCGAAGCCAGTGGAATTACATTTGTACCAGAAAAGAATTTATTTTAAACACTAGAAGATGCTGACCTTTTTAGAAGGAATATTTTGAAGTTTCATACATTTTTACCTTTTCTTCTGCCTTTCAATGGACACCTTTGATTAATTTACTAGTCAAGGAAAATAATACCAAGATCCATAGGCCAAGAATTGTGATGAAGAATTGAAAATAATACACAGTAAATAATAGTAATGATGATGTAACAAAAACAAAGAAAGAACCAAAAACCCTGGCCTCAGAATATCTGAGTGTCTGAGTCAGAAAAGTCAGACACTTAGGCAAAATAAGGAGTTTTTATTCATCATTTTGTTTTTGTGAAACTCAATATACATATTTCAGCTTCATTCGGTTCAAATGAATCTTCAATACTACACAAAATTTTCTCCATTTGATTTGGATGAAATTTAGAAGAAAACTTTCTGAGAAAAAAATGTATGTAAGGTTGAATTCTTGCATACTTAATAGTCATAAAAAGAAATAGAATCCTGTCATTGTTTCCCTATTTACTCTTTCTGCTCTAAATTTTACACTTCTTCTTCATTAGACATGACAAAAAAATCATTTTCCTTTACTAGTTAGACATTTACCACTCCCTCTTAAGTTATCAGAGGTTGCTTTCCTCACAATACACAATGAACTCTCTGAGGACTTCAGAAAGTACATTCTATTGTTTTAAAGTGGGTTTTTTAGGCTGCTTCCTGGAGGAAATCCTTACTCCAATTATTTTTTAAATCATTTTAAGAATCGTGTTTCATTTTGTTTTGGTTTAGGTTTCTTTTTCCTTGAAAAGGTGTTTGAAGTCCTTGAATTTACTCCTGGGCCCATAACCATCTTTAATTCTCATTTCTAATCCCTGAACACCCTTAATCAAGCCTCAGTAGTTTTAATTACTATTCAACATCTTATTCAGGATTAATTTTTTTTTCTATGATTGTACAATGAATACAGATCATCAAATACACATTGTATAATCACAATTAAAAGAATAATCCCTCCAAAGATGTTTAGAGCAATTTAGACTACCCAGGATTTAAGAGAGTTAGGTGAAATTAGATTCATGGCTTGGCCAAGTTTCCTGAAAGTTAAAAGATATTTTTAATGATTATTAGGAAAATAGATCACATACAAAATCTCTCGTGTTTGATAGACTATCTGTCATTATGGCAAGTTCAAAGAGTTTTTTTTTTTTTTTAAGGTGCAAGAAGCTCATCTCAAAAGAGGGTAGAATACTTTGCATTTATAGTTAGAGCTCATCCTGATGTCTGATAACTAGAGCAAGCTTTAACCCTGAAGCTGCAGATCTCCTTAATAAAATTAGCATTAACTATAAAAATTCCATGTACTCCTAACATCAATCTATAAATCCAACATCTTCTGAAACTTCTGTGTCTAGAGGATTAAAATATTTCCAGGAAGAGTAGCATAGCTCAGAACAAATTCAAATTTTAAATGTGTATATATTTTCATGATAAAATCAGCAGTGAAGAACAATGTCAAAAGTGCACTGCCTCTAAATCTTCCTTATCTTATATAGTCGATATGTCACTTTATGAGGCTCATTAGGTAAACTATTAAGCTTATAAAAATCAAGTACTTGACCTATTCCACAAAGTTCTTATTTGTACTTTAACACATAATATATTTCTTATCCTGTGGGGCACTGGGTTTACAAATACATATCTCTCAGTAAAACACCAAAAAAAGAATGAAGAGGAAAAAGAGTATATTCAAAAGTGGTACGTTGCAAGCTCTTCCCAGGAACCAAGTATTCGACATTTCACATTAACAAGGTCTAAGAAATGTCCATCTATGAAAAGAGCTTTTCTCAAACCTAAATAACAAAAATATCTACTACAGATTCCTTTGTAAGGAAACAACATTTGAAGTCACCTGGAAGGACAAGCTAGTCAAACAGCTCTGATTTGTTCCTACTGGTATTCAGTTAGTGCTTTCTGCACCTGCGCTGCTTACTTTCAGGCTCTGGTCTCTATAGGCTCTCACAAGCCACATGTCATATGTCCTCTTTGTCTTAGTGCTGTTAACACTCTGTTTTATGAAAAGCCACATTTTTGATGGAGACGTAATGTTATAACGTGCAAGGGCTCTTTCCTGGTGTGTAAGCTTTAAAGTTTAGAGGGAACCCTGCGCACAGCACAGCTTTCATCGCTTTGCTTTTAGGAGACAAGTTCTCCCAATCTCAACTTCGTAGTGCCTATCTCTTAAAAGTGCCAACATAAAAAGTTTTCGACAAATTTCCATCTTGGGGAATAGTATTTGAGAGCTTTCCCCTGCAGGATACTTTTCATGTCTCCCATAATCTCTCTTAGCCCTTCCTTTCCCTCTCTGAGTGGAAATGTGCATATAGATTTGCAATATTATCCTACCCTTTCTTGGCCTCTCTCACGCTCCACCACCCAGTAAATACCAAGCATTTTGTGGCTTCCTACTCAAAGACAGTTTTTGGTGTTTTTTTGAATTTGCCGTGCATCTTAAGCTGCAAGTCCAGTGACAAAATAAATTGACAGAGAGGTATTTCGCTCTATAAAAGCAAATCCTCTAGTGTAAGGGGTTGAGTGCCTTAGCACCACTGACTAAAATATATGCTCCTAAATTCCCAGTGTGCACTTGAAAACAAGTCTTCTCTGTCAAAGGGGGAAGAGGCAAGAGAGGTAAAAGAAAGCAAATGAAGCCATTCAAAAGAGAGTTCCCCTAGGTGGTCCTATTTGTGCCTCTTCAGCAAAGAGGGAAAAACAAACAAGCAGGCAAAAAATTATTATATAGCTCAAGGTGATTAACTAAGTTTTGCTTTCACTAGTGTTTGAAGGAGAATGTCCTTAAAGCGACAAAATATGGAGAAGTTTACCATATGTTGGGAGTTATCCCTTGTATCACACTGGGATAAAGCCTGACATTGCTCTGTGTCATACTGGGAAACTGCCTGGAAGCGTCTAGTGTTGTCGACCAACCGTCAGCATTCAGCATGGGACTTCCTGAGCCCCTTCAAAGACAATGCTGAAGCCTGGGGACTGCAGCTTTTTGAGCAAGTGAGTCACCAGCACTTCACAGATGTTCATTACCATATGAATTTAGCACAATTTCTAAATCCCCAGATCACTGTTATCTCTGAATTTAGCCTTTGTGGAGAATGGAGGAAAATTTTTATTTTATTTATCTGAAGACTTCATTGTGATAAGCAAAGTGCTGGAAATAATCATATTGAGTTCACTGTAGCATAAGAATTTCCGGTGAGGGAGTGGGAGAAAAGGCAAGTTTTTTTTTTTTTTTTTTTTTTTTTTTTTTTTTTTTTTTTTTTTTTTTTTTT